>LPNX010771551.1:122125-209103 GCA_001517045.1 Pseudotsuga menziesii | reverse complement strand
ATTAGTCTTTTCAATTTTATTCAATCATACAATACTTCATTGAATGAGCTTGTTCAAATGCACATAATGGTTTCTTTGTTCATTTTACTTTAGATTCAAGCTGACAGCCTATAGATATTTCCTATAATGATTGAGCCTTTTATTTCTTTGATTGAAAAATGTAGCCTTGGGCCAAAATTGTTGGCTAACCCCCGTCGTATAAAGACATAAAGACAACCCTCTAGAACCTAAATTTTCTATAAAGACATAACCCTTTAGAATCTGAATTTAATTAAGCAACACGTTTTAAAGTGTCCATTTGTATATCGTGTGTTTGGATAATGTTAGATCAAATTCTAGTATGCTCGTTGATATCATGAAAGAGAAAGATACATTGTTGCATAACACTATTGTGTTAGAAAATTGATACACTTTATATAAACCTGTATATCATAAAGAGAAAAATACATTGTTAAGATGAATTTCGATATCATAAAAGAGATGAACATTTAGATAAACCACAATATCATAAAGAGAAAGATAATGTTGTAACCCAAGTGTGTGATATTTGCTTGTTATTCTTCCAAATTGTTTCCAGATATTGATTTCCATTTTAAAGCCTTGCATGTGATATAAAATCCTTGCATGTATTATACATTCAAAATATGTTCTAGATACGATAATAAGTCATAAAAGCAACTCCATTAGTATCATTGTCAAAACAAGAAGACCACTAAATATTAAGAACAAAACAAGTCAAAAGTACACTTCAGATCTGCAAGTACATAATGTTTAGGCAAGAACATTACAAGGGATGGAGTTACAAGTACATAGGCATCGACTTATCAATTTTTTTCCAAAATTATATCAAGTGCTAAGCAATAAATGCTCTAGATTAAAAGCCTTCCCAGGGGGGATTTTGTGCGGACGAAGATGACGCTTATCCTCTTGTGTTACAAGCACCTAGCATATAGATAAACATCACAACATTGATATGTTAACAACATCCAATACATTAATATAAACCAAGTTGTTAAATAGAATAAATAGAGCATTTTCCTCACCTTGTAGCTCACCGATTGGTGTGTTCTCAATCAACCGATTGTGTTCCACCGAAGGAAGACCCCTGGCTGAAGCACATACGTGTGTCATAAAAATCATTAAAGGGGATTCAACATATGAGATTTCAACAATCAACATCACAATAAGGTATATGTTTGCAAGCATACACACTCCACACGTAAGAAAATGTATATGTCTAGATGGACTACTAAAGTGACATGGAAAGAAAGAACACCAACTAGGTTGTGAAAGAGTGCCAAACCTCGTAGATCACTAATCAGTGTGTTCTTGGTCAAACAGTCGTGTTCCACTGAAGGAAGACCCCTGGGTGAAGCACCTGTGTATGTCATAAAAGCTCGTTAGAACCAATATCTACACGTAAAGGACTAGGCATGTGAAAACATCTATAAATAAACTAGGAGTATCGTACAAAGTACCTGGGATTGTAGGTGCACCAGACTGGTGCTGCAGGTGCCTTTGTCTTTGTGCGGAGGACATCGTGGTTGACTGCTGCCCCTCTGCAAGAATACACACTCCACACATAAGAAAATATATACGTCTAGATGGACTACTAAAGTGATGTGGAAAGAAAGAACAACAGCCGGGTTGTGAAAGAGTGGCAAACCTCGTAGATCACTGATCGGTGTGTTCTCGGTCAACCAGTCATGTTCCACTGAAGGAAGACCCCCTGGTGAAGCACCTGTGTATGTCATAAAATATCGTTATAACCAATATCTACAAGTAAAGGACTAGGCATGTGAAAACATCTATAAATCAACTAGGAGTATCGTACAAAGTACCTGGAATAGTAGGTACACCGGACTGGTGCTACAGGCACCTTTGTCTTTGTGCTAAAGACACCGTGGTTGACTGCTGCCCCTCTGCAAGCATACACACTCCACATGTAAGAAAGTGTATATGTCTAGATGCACTACTAAAGTGATGTGGAAAGAAAGAACAACAACTGGGCTATGAAAGAGTGCCAAACCTTATAGATCACCGATTGGTGTGTTCTCGGTTGACCAGTCATGTTCCACCAAAGGAAGACCCTTAGATGAAGCACCTGTGTATGTCATAAAAGCTAGTAAGGACCAATATATGCACGTAAAGGAATAGGCATGTGAAAACATCTATAAATCAACCAGGAGTATCGTACAAAGTACCTAGAATTCTACGTACACTAGATTGGTGTTGTAGGCGCCTTCGTCTTTGTGCTGAAGACACCATGGTTGACTGTTGCCCCTCTACAAGAATACACACTCCACACGTAAGAAAATGTATATGTCTAGATATATTAATCCAAGCATATACATATTCACACACAGCTTATCAATATATGAAACTGACCTAAGAACCTTGATGATGCATTGTTGGAGCAAGGACGACCCCACTTGTTGAGATATTGAAACTGGAATGGATCATATTCATATGCATGGATATTCAAATCAATTTCAAAGCCATCGGTTTGTTTGATTATTTTTTCTTTCTTTTTAGGGCTAAAGAAACTTTTCTTCCTCTTCAAATAAGACTCAAAAGCACCCAAGCCAAGGGTGAAATCATAATCCATAATATGAAGATTGTTGGCCTCATCCAACATTTTTTTAACTAGGTCAACTAACTACTCAATCTTTCTCAATGTAGTCGGAGGACTATTTTTAAGGAAATCTATGTAGCCAAACAATTCGTCCCTAGCTAATTTAAGTCCCTCAACATCTGGATCAACATTGTCAATGGCCATAAAAGTTGTATCACGGTCTACACCAATGTTTGGTTCCTCTATCTCATGAGGGGCATCAAATGAAGCAGGTGTTGCATCATGATCCAGTAATGGGAAATAAAACCAATCTACCTTTATAGCATGCTTGCAAATGTTGCCACGAATAGACCATGGGCAATCGCACGCTATAAAATTTGTACAATACCAGGTGACAAGGTACTTCTCATCACGATTGGTTTGACTCGTCACCCAATTGGCATGGGATATGTTCTCATGAGGGAAACAATCACTGTCTGGAATTCATCTTGCTCTTTCCATTGAGGATTCAAGTTGTTTTTCTTTCCTGTAGTTGTTCAAGAATCCTTCTTCTTTCAGAATTTCTTTGAACCGGTAACAAGGTTCAACATTTCTCAAGAGCACATACAACAGCCAGTCCATTCGACGAGCACATTTCTTTCGTCGATCAGAAAGAAAGTTTGTCTTTAGGTAACAATGGTATGATTCTACGACATTATTGGTCTCTTGATTTGCATGTGGGAAATCACAACATCCTTTCACCCACATCCCTAAAAGTAAAGAACTAAGTTAGTGAAAATATCTAATCTTTATGAAACACAAAAAGAGAAACACCAACAATAGTATGTGCACTTACGAAACTTATCACCAACAACCCAATTCTTGTGAAACTAGTCCAAGAATTCCTCCTTATCTGCGAAATCATTGAAAAATACTTTTATCGCATTGGCCACATTATCATTGGAACAATTTTTCATTCTATAACCCAACTGACTGTACATTTCACTTTCTCTTTCTGGATTCTTGGCGAACTGATTCACGTTTTTTAGCCACGCCCTTCTTACATGCCAAACGCACAATATCACTTCACACCGTGTGATCCTCCTGCCATGTTCAATGTGTTGAAGCGTAACATTTTCAAAATAAAAACATGTTTCTATGCATAGTAATGAGAATGAAGTTACCTCAATGTCGTTATCTCGGCCAATGCATCATCAACCATGAATGCATTGACTTTCCAATCGGGACGGAGTTGGTAACACCGTTGCATAAGTTGCTCCAACCAAAGTGTTATATCTTGAGTTGTATTTCGTGATGCAACGACCCATACAACCGGCACCCCACTTTGTTGTGACCCATCAAATGAAACTAGGGTGTACAACTGATAATGTCATACTCAAATAACACATGAAGTGAAAAACTTTATTTATTAATGAAATTGAATGGTTACATATTGAATGATCATATTAAAACAATCATGGAAAAAACACATACCCCATACTTGTTTGTACTGAATGTTGAATCCATGGCTATTAAGATATTATGAGATAGCTTGACCATTGTTTCCAACATCCATTTTGTATGGATTCCAATTATGAAAGAGACGTCTGCATCATTGGGTTTTTGATAAAACAAAAAATCCTCCTTATGTTTTTGGTACCAACGATTGACACTCATCTCATCTTTTTTATGAAGTTGATAGTTTCCTTTGTTCAAACGACTATAGATATTTAGTACATCTTTTATGTGCAAGAAGAACTCCCTATCTCGAGCTACCACATCCATGTTAATGTGTTTCTTGATGTGCATCTTACACACTGACTCAACTGGCACATCCAAATAAAAGCAACTTTCTACATATGAGACTATGTCCCTTGAAAGTCTTGGTTGATGCATAGACCTAACCTCTCCTGAAGTGTCAAGTCGACCATGACAAGGCCATCGTTGTACATCCTCATGCTCATACATATTATACATCAATATTGCTATCTCGGGATATTTTACCATAACCTTAACAATAAAACGACATTGCATCCCCTCTTCTTGGCAAATGAGGTCCTACATTTAGTTGTTTTTTCCCTCTTTTGTCCTCTGGGCCATATGAACATGCATAACCTACACAAACAATTTTGAAATGTCAGTACATACAAAAAACGATAAATGCACTGTCATTAATAACATCTAAATAATGCATTCTTGAAATACTTACATTTCGTATCTCAATGAAGCACTAGCCCTTTCTTTTGGTTGTTTATTTTTTTCTTCGGATGAAACTACATGGAGCATTAGGGTTCATTTCTTCCCCTATAATGAAGTCGGGAACTCTATCAAATGGGATTTTGGCAACAGGATCTATGCCTCCATTTGTTCGTTTAATTTCAGCCCAAACAACATCTTTAGCGGAAAAGGTGATCATGTTTTTAGGGTCTTGCAATTCAATGTCCTCGATAGCCTGCCATTTGACTTGCTTGGCCATCATATATCAATGCCTACAAATAGTGTGCAAACAAATTAGGGATTACAGAAAAAAACTTGTTTTCTTTAAAAATAATGTTGCAATGTTGCAATTTTAATTCATTATTTTACATAAAGATATGGATTGTTACATGCAAATTTACACTTAATGCTCTTTCCATATGACTTTTATTCTAAACTCTGCTGAACAAATGAAAAGAACTCTGCCTTTGTAAAATAGATATTGAACAATATTGAAAAAAACTACATATTTCCCTTCTTGGAGCTTGTCATGGATAAAGAGGTTTAAAAGATTCAACAGCGTGGCATAGCACCTTTTCCAATTGGACCTTCAAAATCCTGAACCTTATTTGCTTCTAAAGTTATATCAGACATATACACTGTAGCTAGTAGGTGGAGGGACATTGATAAGTTGCGGACAATGGTGCGTGATCAAGGGATAAGGTTGAATGCGTTAGCTTTGCTAATTTTACACAGCATTAGGTGTGTGATCAAGGGATAAGGTCGAATGAGTTAGCATTTCCTCTTCACGGCACGACCATCAATAAATCACTTAGTCAAATTGATTATCCATGCAAAATTTAAAAGTCTTACTAATACATTGTGAGGTCATGTTTCATGTATCAATCACTTGTTCAAACACACATAGTTGGAAACCAAAACAATGAGGGGTTGATCAAGTTCATTATGAAACCTAGAGACCCAACACTAATCACAAGATAATAAATCATAACTTTAATGAATGTATCTTACAAAGTTTGGTCTAGTATGGTTGATGTAACTTGGTCTAGTATGGTTGATGTATGTCTTATTGAAATTCATCATACTAGACCAAACGGGGTTTATTAGAAGAAGAAACATCTTGGATATTGCTATTATTGTTTGAGAAGCCATGGAATGGTCCAAAAACAATCCCTAGGGGGTTTCTTTGTTAATATACAATTTGAAAAATATTACAATAGTGTGGAATAGTCATTCATCCTCACCATAATAAGGGTGCTTTGATTTGTCCTTTTTTGTTAAGGCAGTGAAAAAATTATTCGCAAAGGCCACGACATCTCTTTATATAAATTAAGAGAAGTTTGAAAAGATAAGACTCTTCCAATAAATTTTATAAGGATTTCCACTTGGTCAAATCCTTTATGTAATGGTTGTTGAATCCTTGGGCTATCTCATGCATAGTAGAATATTACAAGGCTCTATCAAAAGTATTCTTCTCCCTAGTGGTAATGGTAGTCAACCAGTGAATGGTCATTTTGTGGATGATTTTTTCCTAGCCATTATTGGATATAAACCATGGAATTACCACTTTTTTCATTCCTTAAGGGCGACCCAACAAATGCACAACAAAATTTAACAAATATATAATTTTATTAAAGAAAATTTAACAAAATATTTAATTACTCATTCAAAAGAAAATAATAAGTCTATAATTTTATTAAAGAAAATTTAAAATATTAAAAATATTTTTATTTAAAAATATATTTCTCCAAGACCCATAAAACAAAGTTGATCTCATTAAGGTTAATCATAATCATAATAATTGTAAATATAATATTTATGAATTTATTATTAATAAAATTACTAAAAAAAGAATTATATATAAATTTATTATTAATAAAATTACTAAAAAAAATTA
Source organism: Pseudotsuga menziesii (assembly GCA_001517045.1). Taxonomy (NCBI): domain Eukaryota; kingdom Viridiplantae; phylum Streptophyta; class Pinopsida; order Pinales; family Pinaceae; genus Pseudotsuga; species Pseudotsuga menziesii. The sequence goes on along the minus strand of LPNX010771551.1, from coordinate 202,435 downwards.
TATATAAATTTATTATTAATAAACTTATTAAAAATAAAGAAACCATATATTTGATTTTTAAAAAATACTTTTAATGTACGATGATGCTTTCTATTTTATTATAAGAAAATATTTTTAAAAAAATCTCAATACTTTCAAAAAAATGTTTGAAAAAAGTTCACCATAATCAATGATACACCACTCATACATCATGCACGGTACACCACTCTTTTTTTTTTCCAAAGAAAAAATTCATGAATATTTTATTCATTTTCAGCAGATGGCCCAAAAGGTCCATTGTACAAAAAAACCAACTATGAAGTTGTCATATACATACAGATATTTGCCTCCTGAAGAGCACAAAAATACCAATATCATACCCAAAATCTGACCCAACTGTAAAAGTTGTCATTACATACAATAAAAATACCTCAAAAGGCATAAAGTTTGTCAATAGTGATCAGCAAAGATCAAATAACAAGCCTGTATTATCAATCATTCAAGTCTGATCAACAGGTCAGATCAACTGTGAGAAGGTGATCACGAGCAAAACAACCCAGAGCATAACAAGTTGGCTGTAATAGTCTCAACATGCAATAAACTGAAATCAAATGCTGGAAAAAAAAAAACAGCAGCTAATAAATTGGCCTTCTAAGCCATCCAATGAAGAAAGTTCATATCCATTTCAGTGCCAAAAAGAGGCCAAACAGCCCACATGATATGCTCTCAGTAAATTTGCTTGAAAATCACCAGTAGCAGGATGAATCATATAAAAATCAGCCTTAGCATAATATATCCAAGATGGAACCAAATAAAAGAAAAGCTGACCATATCATATAATCCAGAAATGCCCAAAGCATTAATATCTTCCAAGATAACCAGCAAAGAATTCACATGAAACTATCTGTAATAAACAAGTGCAAATGGCCCTCAGCAAGAACAACTGCAAAACAAAAGCTCACAGAAACAATTTTTTAGAAAACTTGGAAGGTTTCCACAATTGCTGCACCTCTCTGTTCACAGATACTCCAAGATCCTTCAAGAATGCTACCACCTGCTTTAGCCAAAGTATCTGCTTTGTAGTTTCGTTCTCTATAAATGTGTTTGAAAGACACATAATCAAGACTGTCAGCTAAACAGTGAACATCTTGAAGAATCATGGCTAATTCAGTATTTAGTAAACGATACTTACCAGATGCCCAGTTTATGACTAACTGGGAATCCCCAAATACTTGAATTTTGTCCAAATTATGCTGCCGAGTCAGCCGAAGAAGAAGCTTAAGAGCACATAATTCTGCAAAATTATTAGTGCCCAAGCCTAAACCTGCTTTGAAAGTAACATAGTGGCTATCAGATATGAACAGTATACCTCCAGCCCCACAAATCATTGGATCCCCAGCTGCTGATCCATCAAAGTAACCCCATGCATAAGTTTTAACAACTTCTTCCACAAAAATTGATCTGATAGAGGCCATAGGTAAAGACTATGGTAAATTCTTCATCATACCCAAGCTATAGCTTGATACCTGTGCAGGGGTTGTGACAAGATCCTCAAAACAAGACCTATTTCTTGCTTTCCAAACAAACCAGAGAACAATGATAGGTAAAGGTTTGAGAAGAACCACATCTGAAATAAAACACCAGTGTTTAAAACAAGTAGACAGGGAATCTCCATACCATAAATTACTGAGTTTCAAATGATCCTCAATAATTGACCAAATAGATTGAGTAAAAGGGCATTCCATGGCAATATGAAAATTGGATTCACAGCTCTGTTTGCACAAAAAGCATCATCCAGGACCTTCTCTACCTCTCGAACAGAGAACATCCCAGGTCAATGCTTTACCAGAGAGAAGAAACCAACTAAAATTTTTTGTTTTTAGTGGACACTTCATCTTCCAGAGGACCTTCCACCACCAGATCGATTCCACTTCTCTATTCATAAGTTCAGCATAACCCTCTTTAGGAGAATACTTGCCAGATTTAGATAGGCTCCAGACAAGGCAATCGGCTGCAACAGAGAGGCTAACATGGCTGGACTTGAGAATGGCAATAAATCCATTCCAAGCAGCAATCTCATGAGGGTCAGTAAATCCAATATTATCTGCGGATAACCAAATTTGAGGCATCAAACCAGACATACAATGAATTCCAATATCAGAAATGAAATGAAAACCAGCCAAATGTAATCTTTCTATCATAGGCAATGGGAGAGTATGTCTCCATTTACAACCGGACCACGGATCTAAACCAATACGAACATCCTTGCCAGCACCAATCTTCCAGACTAGTGAATTACCAATGAGATTGAAGGCCCAAAGAACATCTTTCCAGCAAATAGAAATGTTCTTTTTCTTTTTAGCATTAGATCTAATCCAATCCAGAATATTCAAAGGATAAATATATTTCTGTATTGCAATTTTAACCCATAAACCCAAGCCATGAATGATATTCCAGACATTTTTTGCTGCAAGTGCCTTGGCAAATAGAACAGGAACTTTAAGTCCCCATCCACCTAAAGCTTTAGGCAAAGCAAGTAACTTCCATGAAATACAGGGTAAACCCGAATAGTTTTGTTTACCAGCCCAAAGAAAATTAAAACAAAGCTTCCTGATTTTGTCTATGACTCCCATAGGAACCCAGAAATGCATCCAATAAACTGGTATGGACTCTAAAACAACTTTTATCAAAATTAGTTTTCCTCCTTTGGACAACCAACGAAAGCTCCAATTCTGAATCCTTTGTTCAACTTTAATAATCAGCCAATCCCAATCCTTAATCAGATATCTGCAAGGTTTAAGATGAAACCCAAGGTACTTCATGCCCTTTACAATTCTGTCAACAGGAAAGATGAAGATATTCTATAAGGTAATAACTTCATAATCTTCCATACAGGAGAAATATAAAGATGATTTATTATCATTTATATGCATCCCAGATGCCTTACAGAAAAGCATTAAAATCTCATAAAGAGTGGAAAGAGATTGTTCAGACCCATCATTAACCATGACAATATCATCCACAAAGAGTACATGCGTTAAAACTGTATCGTTACCGAAAGGTAAACCATGATAAGTCTCACAGAATTTAGCGTGAAGAATAGCCCTCCTAAGGCCTTCAACCACAATAAGAAACAGAAGGGCGGCCAAGGGACACCCCTGTCTGAGTCCCCTACCAGATTTAAAAAAAATGGTAGCAACACCGTTGATAAGCAAGGAGAAAGACACAGAAGATAGACTGCTCATAACCCAAGCAATAAAGTTTCCTGCGAATCCCAATTTTGCTAGAATAACCCGAAGATAGGTCCAGCTGACTTGATCATAAGCTTTAGAAAGATCGATCTTAATCATGACAGCTTTTAAGGATTTAACATGCATAGTATGCATACCTTCCTGAATGACACCTACAGCATCATGAATCTGCCTTCCCGGCAAAAAACCAAACTGTTCCCCAAAAATACATCTACCCAAAACCTTTCTGATTCTGATCGATATAATCTTACCAATAATTTTGTAAACAAAATTACACAAGGATATAGGCCTAAAGTCCTCAAATGATAAAGGGAGATCAATCTTAGGAATAAGGGCAAGGAAAGTAGAATTAAAAACAGCTGGGATTTTGCCACTTGTCCGTGACAGTTCAATGACCCTTAAAAGATCCTCACCCAAAACATCAAACAGGCATCTATACACCTCAACAGGAATACCATCTGGTCCAGGACTCTTATCATTTTTGCTAATGGACAAAATATGCTTGATATCTTTAATGGTTATAACCTGCATAAGCTCAGCATTTTCATCCTCTGAAACAAAAGTTAGGAAATGACCAGCACTAAGAACAATTTCTGGAAGATGGAGGTCATCTTCTTCTTTAAATAGGCTTTCAAAATGTTGAATCCCAGCCTCAGCTATAGCCTCAGATCCTTCCACCAGATTTCCAGAATCATCATAAAGTTTCCAAATAGAATTGCGACATTTCCTATGAGCAGCAAATTTGTGAAAGAAATGAGTATTATCATCACCACAACTCAACCATATCGCCCTACTTTTCTGGCAAGCCTCCTTTTCCCGGAAAAGAAGAATAGGATTCTTACGAGCTTCAATCTCAATCAATAAAGCTTTATCAGCCTCTGATGTAAAACCAATCTGCCTATCAAGAAATCTTTTCAACTCAAATTCAATTTCAACCAAATCTTTAATGTTCTGATCATTTTTATTCAGTGACCACTTAATCGAGATTGCTTTAATACGTTTAAGATTCTCACTAAATTAAGCCGCAGGAGATAAAGCAGACTGAGCTACAAATGGCACCCAAGAAACTCTTAATGCTTCAACCAAGTCATTATGATCCAACCATCCTGCATTAAACTTGAAAGGACTATGGACCTTGGGAGAAAGAGAAGAAATTTGTAAGAAGACAGGTTGATGATCAGAAACACCTCCACACCCAATCCATTGTTTAAGAAGGAAACCACAATCTAGGAAATCAGCCGAAACTAAAAGACGGTCCAACCTTTTACAAATACTCTCAGAACCAACTCTGCGATTACTCCAGGTAGGAATAGACACCAACGGGTTGATGTCAACAAACCCCAAGCTCTCCAACAGAGTATGAAAAAAATTAGTTAAGGGATCTGCTTGTGCTTTAACCCCCCAGATTTCAGATAGACCTAAGGAAAAATTGAGATCACCAGCAAAAACTAAGAAAGGGGACAAGAAAACATCCATCTTGATCAAATTATTCCAGAAAGTTTCCCTGTCCTGATAGGGTGCATAAATATTAACAAAGGATATTTCCTTTTGTAAATCATATGAAAATAAAACAGCACACAACCCTGCTTTCATAGCCCATGCATTACGAAAAAGAAAATTACAAGACTTCCAGCCCAAAATAAGTCCACTCGATCCGCCCTTAGCATCCACCGAAATGAACTGCCAACCATGAATCAAATGTTCCAATTCCTGAACCAGAACACACCCCTCAATCATTGTCTCTTGTAAAAAAATAACATCAACAGAATTTTGCTCGATAAGTCTTAAAACCGCTAGTTTCTTGGGAAGACTAGCCAAACCCCTAACATTTAAGGTCAGAAGGATCATATGGAAACCTTGTTAAGGGCAGATGCTCTAAGCGCCCCAACACCACTTGACACAGAAAGTAAAACTTTATCGATCCCAAACTGATCCTTAAAATATTTCTGAAATCCAAAGTTATCCTTGACAGGCCGAGGAAGCTCCTGAACTGATTTTGAGCACGAGCGAAGATAATAACCCTTACTAACAATAGGAGAGACCTTACAAGGAGATACAAAACCCAGATCCTTCAGAGATGAGTTTGGTTCAATAGGAGAAGAGGCCTCAGAGGAAAGGTTCAGAACGGGAAAGTTATCAATAATGTCCAAAGAATTGGAAAAGCTTAATGATTTAAGCTTGGCTAAAGGTTCAGAAACAGGGGAGATAGGATGTAGATTCAAATGCTCAATCACAGTCTCTCCAGCCTTTGCAGCAGATTGGTTCCCACTATTTTTCACTCTCCAGACTTTGGATGAAGAATGCTTATTAAATGAGAGGGAGCACTCATTAGCCAGGTGTCCAAATCCATGACACCTATAACAACGGAAAGGAATTCCCAGATAATCCAAAGGCTGATAAAAGTAACTATTACCCTTTTTAATGACCAGTTCAGCAGGTAAACCCAAACGAAAATATAATAGAACAAGAACCCTACCAATGCAGCAAACCCCAGATTGTAAATAAGTAAAATTAGTTTCCAGATGGGATCCTAAGGTATTGCCAACAAGTCGGAAGAAATCAGAAGACTAGAATTCAAAGGGTAAATTTGGGAGTTTGACCCAAATAGGAACTTGATCATACCTTTCCTTCCGCGGATCAAATAAAGGGGACCATCGCTTAAGAAGAAGGCCATGTTTATCCCATCTCCAAACTCCAGCCAGAATCTTATCGGCATCAACTGCTGAGGAGAATTTAAAAGCTATCCATCCCCTTGGTAGCAGATAAATCTCAGGACGAGTACTGATACCATCAGTCCAAACCTTATCAGCCCACCCACGCAAAGAATCAGCATTATAATTACGCCTTCCAAACCTCCCAACCAAGGTCAGAGCATTAGTGAGAACGATATCATTTAAAAGCACGTCTTCCCCCAGGGTCATTAACACCGGACTAATCTTCTTGATTGGTTTAGGCTGCCTCTTTTTAGACTTAGTACTCCCCTTGAAAACAGAGGAGTGTGGAGCAGGCACATGTACATTATCATAATCCATAGACATAATAGGTACATGATTCTCATCAGGATTAGGATCCAAAGCTGCATTCATACCTTCACTAACCCCATGATCCCTCCCATCTGCCTTGAGATTGAACGATAAACAATGATTCTTGTCAACCTGAAGATCTGCATCTGAATGACAGTGATCACTAGCACCCTTGCATTTGCAATTCATAAAACTCAAAGTGTCTGAATGGAAGCCCATTCGCAAAGAGGAAGGAAAATTCCCAGCCAAAATACTGTTCCCAGGACCAGCAGAAAACCTCCCTGTCTTAATTACCTCCAAATCCAGAAGATTGGATTTCGGGATAGAGTAGTTTTCCACAGGGAGCAATGGATCAGCACCAACTTCAATCTTATCAAAATCCCTCGTACTAAACTTCTCCGAAGCTGATTTATCAACCGAAAGCACTGTCCCAAAACCACCAGACCCAGCTATCAATGGCTCAACAGGACCGGATACCAAAGATTCCGACCCCACTTCTAAATCCTCAAGCGAAAGAGAGATTGGATTAACAAATCCGGCTCTCCTGAATCCGCCATCCAAGCAAGAGGACCCCTATAACCCAATATCCGAACAATCCCCTTGCTTAGAAGAATAAACCGCAGAGACACGATTATCCTCATCAAGACCCTTCTGAGAGCATGACAGATGTCCCAAGGGAGCAGAAACAACAGGACAATCAAAAGAAGGAGTAGGCACATCCAGACCATTAAAATTCAAAATGGATCGCCCACCCAAATCATCCCGACAATCCACAGCAGGATTTACCCTATCCAAAACTGGATCAAAAATAACTTCCGGGCCTGAGGTAGATCCTATGTCACCCAGGTTAAAATGGAGAGGCACATAAGTTGTTGTAACTCGCTTCTCCATACCAAAATCCTGCTTAATACACTGCAGGCATCCTGGCGGAGTACGAGCCATAGATTTCGTCGCCCTGAGTGACATAGCTAAACACAACCGATCAAATCCCCCAACCCTAAACCAAGATCCTTCAATACTACGGGAAGAAACCCCAATAAAGATCTTAAAGATTCACACAGATCACACAGAAACAAAAGAAAAAACCAACACCGGTCCAGATAATCTGAAATTGCCAAAGAAAATCAGCAGAAAACTGTAAAAAACAGTTTGGGCTTACCTCCATAAACGCTAATGAAACCATATTGCAGGAAAAAAGCCTTCCAGGAGCTGACTGTATCATCTGCTATTTCCTTGCGGATCAAAAACTTCATTCATCCAATAGAACCAACAGGCACTGTTTTAAAAGGAACATCCATCTCTGGTCGACCGATTTCTCCGTCAACCAATAGCCTGTCAAACTGAAAAACTTCACCAAAAAACGCCGAAAACCACCACCACTAGAAGACCAGGAAAAACCCCAAAAAACCGGCTGATAATATGCCAGCTTCAATTCCAGCAACAGAACTTTCGGCCAAATTACACCAAGAAAACCAGAGAACCAAGACTTCAGAAAGCCCCAGTAATCTACCAACGCCAGCGGACAGGATTAACACAGACTTCAGAATCAGTAATCAATAGAGTAAGATTCAATCCATATATAATGCTGGACAGGACCCTTAAAACGCCTAACAGTCCAAAACACTGCCAGGAAAAAAACACCGCCCAAGAGCATGAAGTAACAGGACTGTCGCCACAGTAAGACGGGTCATTCGCAGAGCCCAAACACCCCAAAACCAATGAAAAATAGTACCCAGCTAAAAAAGACAAGGCTACAGCACTAAAAGGTTTCGGACAGTGCACTAAAGCACAATAAGATTCCACACCAACTCAAAAAGTCAAGACGTTCCACAGGCAATCAAGCCACTGCACGCAAAACTCTCGAGGAAAGCCAACTCAACACCCGAGAAGACTCTAGAAAAATCAGGAAACAGTCAATTTTAAGAAAAGCTTCCCATCTCCGGTTCTTCGGATGGCGCTCCGCCAACGTCCAAAAACCACCAGTAAATAACTGAACCTATCCCTGTCGCCTTGAGCTTAATCCTATCCCCAAGAGAGAAAAACTCCAGAAACAGAACACTCAAAACCTTAAAACAACCTGCACGCCGAAACACAACCAGAAACCCACCACTCACCAGAGCGCAAAAAAAGAGCCATCGCCTCTGCAAACCCGCAAGGAAATTACTGTACCTATCCCTTCCTCCGTGAGCTTATTCCTATCTCCACAAGGAAGAAACACTCCAGAAACACAACATTCAAAATTAGAACGCCTTGCATGTTGTAACAGCACCAGAAACCTACAACGCACCGGAGCGCAAACCAGAGCCGTCGCCACTGTAGACCGGAATAACACAATAGGACGTCAATCACATAACAAAATCAATGACGACGAGACCCAACAATACGTGGCAAATCCACAGCTCCAATGCTTAAAGCTTCGGACAGTACACTAAAGTGCATTTAAATCACACCAGCTCAAGGATCAATTCACAACAGGGGCAATCAAATCACGGTACACCACTCATCCCAACAGAAATACTCAATACTCAACCTTATTTTTCCCAGAAATTTGTGGAGAAAGAATTTGGTAGGATTGGTACCTCCACATATTGGACATTTGACCGCATTAACTAATGTGTAAGCAAAAAATCTTATCACTGTATTCCCTTATATCTTTGTCTTCGAAATGCTAAAGGGATGTGTATGTGAAAGCTATGGTTAAAAGTATTAGCGGTTCATAACTTTCCTTTCTCATTAACTAATGTGTTCGGTATCGAGATTGAACACCAGGAGGTAGTGTTGATTGTCCATGCATTAATGCATGGACTGGACGTTGCAGCGCCTTGCAGGAGTGTGGGTCCGGGATGGTGGTGGACGGCATTGAGTGGTTAACGGAGACGGAGTGAAGTTGAGCGGAGGAGACGGAACATGTGCACGAGGGTGATGTTGTCGGAGGCCCGGCGAAATGGGATCGCCGGGAGGGGAAAAAGTCCCCTCGTTAGACAACTCCTAATCAAATGAGAACTATATTATATTTATTTGTTGGTTTTGTATAAAACCGAGGATCACATCCCAAGGAAGCATGAAGCTTCTTTCATATAAGGCTTTGTTAAAGTCGCTATTTTCTTATTACTCTTATTTTTTATGTCTTCGACGGGAGATATATATATATGGCCCAGGTCTATTAGTTTACTTTAAATTTAAAAAAAAGGCTAATGTTTAACTTTGGAGAATTAAAAAAAAAAGTAAATTGACTAATTTTTTAATTTTGTGATTGGTGGTTGGCCGAGTGACGTAATCTTGGAATGCCAGCCATCAGGCTTAGGCGGCAGAGATGATGAAAGCAACCATTAATGCACATTGAGTGCAGTTGAGAAACACATTGAGTGTTGTTCTTGGCCTCTTCCTCGTCTTCTATGTTGGTGGTGTTGAGGGTGATGCAGGGATGCACGAAACCAAAATCAAAATCTTGGTACACACAGTGCTATACCACTAACATTTAAATTTCGACTGTCAATTCCATGTACCAAATTTTGACTGTCAATTCCATGTACCATTTGTTGATGTAATTGTAACTTTGGAATGTATTCACTTGTATTTCTTATGTATTGTAACCCGATGTTTATTTCAGGATGTACTTGAGTCATGTCATGCCCCGATGTTACTATCAAGAGGTTCTATAATGTAAACAAGTCATGTCAAGTCATTGTGGGTAACCCTCCTGTTGATCAAGGGTTGAAGTCCTCGTAGTTCCGGGGCACTAGAGTTATTAGACTCACCTAGTGAAGTTGGCCCTAGTTGGGTTTAGTCAAGTCAAGAATTAGTATAAATAGAGAGCTAGCCTCTCTATTTATCACAAACTCACTCACACTCAGTTGTAGCGCATAACTGAGGAAGAAGAAGACACTGGGGCAAGGAAGAAAGAGGTTACTGCTGTCGGGAGATCATCTTACTATTTTGGGGTTTTACTTTTGGTGTTGATTCTATCTCTGAGGAAGTTGCGGGGTTTTCTCCATTTATGGTTTCCCCGAGGAAAAACACTTTGTTCATTATCTCTTATGTTTGATTGTTGTGCTTTTTATTCTCTCAGTTAAAGATCCTAATATAATGCTAGCTTAATGTTAAACATCTAACATGGTATCAGAGCTAACCTGAGAAGAAGACACTATGCAGCTGCGGGAACTAGGGCTTCCTACTTTGTGGATCTCTCTCCACAGATTTTCAGCAAAAGAAGGTTGGGATAACTCTCCTCCCTGGGGCGCATCTTTCTATCGAAGCAAAATCCAATTCTGAGGTTTTTTAGTTTTGGACCCGACACTACTGCCGGAAATTAGGGATTTCTACAGAAGTGGAATTTTTCAGTGAGCCCAGGACTGGATTGATCTCCTCCCCAAAATCGAAGTTAGGGATCAAGATCAAAGCCTTTGGTTGGACAGAACTCCGGAAAAGCAAAACCCTAATCTGCTCCTGAACCAGCACTGCAGAATTTCAGCTTCAAATACAAATCCGACATCTTGACCTGGTAAGATCTAAATCTTTTGTATTTCCATTTAAGGTTCTCAGTTAAGATGTCTCATCATACTAAGCCTGATGAAAATCTTGAGGGAGCTGATAACTTCCGAGCCTGGAAGTATAGGATCTACCTGGTCCTGGAAGAAAATGAGTTGGACTCTTATATCAATGAGGAGGTTCCAGTTCCAGAGGGAGATGAGGCTAAGGCCTTACAAAAGAAGAAGATGGTTATGGCAAAGAGGATCATTGCCGATTCAATCAAGGATCACCTCATACCACAGGTGTCCTCCCTAAAGACACATAAAGCTATGTTTGATGCCCTAACCAAATTGTTTGAAGGGAAGAACATAAACCGGAATATGAATCTGAGAAACCAGCTGAAGAATGTAAAGATCCAAAATGCAGAGACCATCCAGTCTTACTTTACAAGGGTCTCTCAGATCAAGGAATAGCTAGAAGCAGTAGACGAAGAAGTGGAAAATACACAGATTGTAATGACCACCTTGAATGGTCTCCCTAGATCATGGGACTCCTTTATTCAAAGAATCTGTGCCAGAAAAAAGTTAGTCAAGTTTAGCAGACTATGGGAAGAATTCAGTCAAGAAGAAGCTCGGATAACAGCTCAAGAAGAGAATATGGAAAGTGAAGATCAAGCTCTCATAGTTCACTCCAAGAAAAGCAGAAGAAACTCTCATCACTCCAGAGGTAAGACCTTTCACCATAAAGATAACATTAGAAAGGACTTATCTAAATTAAGATGCTATACATGTGATGAAAGAGGACACTTTGCCAAAGATTGTCCTAGAAACAAGATTAACTCTCATAAGAAGAAGAGAAACAAAAGAAGACATCATGCTCATGCTGCAGAGGATGATGAACCTTCCACAAAGAGAACCAGATATGAAAGTGAATATTCTTCTAGTGATGAAGAATATGTCTTGATTTCTCCTCTCACGGGAAACATTACTCATGGAAGTAATGATTGGCTTATAGACAGTGGGGCTTCCAGGCATATGATAGGATTCAAGGAATCCTTTGTAAAACTATCAAAACATGAATCACCTCACAAGGTGAAGCTCGGAGATGACTACCAGTATCCAATAAAAGGTAGTGGGGAATCCTCCTATAAGCTAGACTCTGAAAAGTCTATGAAAATGAAGGAAGTATTGTTTGTACCAGGACTAAATAAGAACCTCCTCTCTATATCTGCATTAGATGCAAAATGAATGAGGGTTGCATTTATAGATGGTCAAGTCATCATGTGGCCAAAGGGAAAGACCATTGATGATGCAGTAGTGATTGGGGAACAAGAAGGAGGATTGTACAAATTGAAGGGCCATCCAGAACAAGCCTTGGTCCATGTCACAGTAGAGCCAAATGAACTTTGGCATAGAAGGCTTGCACATGTACATTATAGAGCACTACCACTTGCAAGCAAAGCTGTTGAAGGTCTTCCAGAAATTCAAAAAAAACATGATGGGGTTTGCAAAGGATGTGCGAAAGGAAAGAACACAAAGAAGACATTTCCAAGTAGCGAGAGCAAAAGCAAAAGGAATCTTGGAAATCATCCACTCTGATGTATGTGGTCCAATGTCATCAAGTTCACTAAGCGGGTATGTATACTATGTTTCTTTTATTGATGACTTTTCTAGGAAGACATGGTTTTACTCAATGAAGAACAAAGATGAAGTATTCAGCAAGTTCAAGGAATTCAAAGCCTTGATTGAGAACCACACTGAAAAGAAGATCAAGACTTTTCGATCAGATAATGGCGGAGAATTCACATCAAATGAATTCAAAGAGTTATGCAAAGACTCGTGGATTAAGAGGGATTTGTCTACTCCATATAATCCACAACAGAATGGGATTGTAGAAAGGAAGAATAAAACTATCATGGAAGCTGCAAGAGCAATGCTTCATGATCAAGATCTTCCTATGCATCTATGGGTAGAAGCTGCTAGAACATCGATGTATGTACAGAACCGTACTCCACACAGAGTACTCGAGAACAAGACACCTGAAGAAGTATTTTTCGGCAAGAAACTAGAAGTCAGCCATATCAGAATATTCGGTTGTCCAGTGTACATACACATTCCAAAATTAGATCCTTCAGGAAAGAAGGGTATATTTGTGGGATACTCTGAAAGCTCGAAGGCTTACAGAATATACTTCCCAGGATTCAAGAAGATCGACATCAGCAGGGATGTGACATTTGACAAAGACACAGCTTACAACAAATCCAGAAAGAAACCTGCTGAAGTTCCTGAAGAGGCGGAAGCACCCATAATTCATGACACAACCATGAATGAAGAAGTTCAAGAAGAAGATCAAGAATTTGAAGAACCACAAAAACTTGTAGATCCACCTCAGGAGAAGAATCCTCATAAGAGGAAACCTGCTTGGGTACGAGAAGTTATCCAAGGTGCGAAAAGATATGGTGCTCCAGAAGAGAATCATAGAGAAAGAAAGAGGACCAGATCCTACTCCGGATATGTAGATTTATTATGTGATTACATCGATAAAGAACCTTCCAATTATGAAGAAGCGACAGAACGGAAAGAATGGAAGGATGCTATGATTGAAGAGTATAAATCGATCATGAAGAATGATGTTTGGGATGTTGTCCCAAGACCAGAAGGGAAGTCAGTTGTAACTTCCAAATGGATTTACAAGATCAAGCATGCTGCAGATGGTAGCATTGAAAAATATAAATCAAGATTTGTTGCTCGCGGTTTCTCCCAGAAAGAAGGAATAGATTATGAAGAAACTTTTGCACCTGTATCCAGATACACTTCCATCATATCAGTATTTGCTCTGGCTGTAGTGATGAAATGGAAGATACACCAAATGGATGTCAAGACTGCTTTCTTGAATGGTGTAGTGGAAGAGGAAGTGTATGTGGAACAACCACTCGGTTTTGAGACACATGACAGGGATTCTCATGTGTGTAGATTGAATAAATCCCTGTATGGTTTGAAACAGGCACCCAGGACATGGTATGGCAGAATTGACAGATTTATATCCAGTTTGGGCTTTAACAAGAGTAAAGCAGATTCAATCCTTTACTACAAGGTTGAAGATGGAAACCCAGTGATGCTTCTACTGTATGTAGATGATTTGTTTGTAACAGGTATGGATGGGTTGATTGCTGATACGAAGAGGAAGCTTGCTGTCGAGTTCGAAATGAAGGACTTAGGTATGATGCATTATTTTCTGGGCATGAAGGTGTGGCATAATGCAAATGGAATTTCCCTGGGATAAGGGAAATATACAGTAGAGATCCTGAAGAGGTTTGGAATGATGGATTGCAAGGCTATGGCCACACCTATGGCATCGAACCTGAAGCTATTGAGTGATGGTTCATCAGAGACGATTGATGCTACGATGTATCATCAGATGATTGGGTCCTTGATGTACCTGACGAACACGAGACCATATATTTTCTTTGTTGTAAACACCTTGAGCCAGTTCCTGACAGATCTAAGACATGTTTACTTGATTGTCGCAAAGCATATTCTGAGGTACCTGAAGGGTACAGTTGATTATGGGCTCAAGTATAAGGCGAATCAAAAGATTAACCTAGAGGGTTATGTTGATTCAGATTGGGCAGGTAGTGCCATCGATAGGAATAGCACTTCAGGGTGGTGCTTTAGTATGGGATCAGGTGTGACCTCTTGGTTTAGCAGGAAGCAATCCTATGTGGCACTGAGTACACCTGAAGCAGAGTATGTCGTAGCTTGTTTAGCTAGTTGTGAGGCAGTATGGCTGAGGAAGCTACTGTCTGATTTATTTGATCTCCAGTTAGATGCTACTTGTATATATTGCGACAACCGGAGTTGTGTGAATTTGTCAGAGAACCCGGTGTTCCATGACAAGTCGAAGCATATTGAGATCAAATATCACTATATCAGGGATATAGTGCAGAGGGGAGCACTGAAGCTCCAGTATGTTGCAATGGACGAACAGATAGTTGATGTGTTAACGAAGCCATTGGCAAGAGTGAAGTTTCAGTACTTCAAGGAGAAGATTGGTGTTCTGTAGATCAAGGTCCCTTCCAAGGGGAAGTGATGAGTCTGTTAGCCATTCTGACATGGTGAGAGGATTGGTTCCTTCCATGGTCAGATGTAAGGGCTGAGCCATTCTGTCATGGTGAGAGGATTGGTTCCTTCCATGTCAGATATGAGTGCTGAGCCATTCTGATATGACTGTAGGATTGGTTCCTACATGATCAGATATAAGGGCTATTGCCATTCTTGAAATGGAGGTGCCTGGTCAGTTTCCAGGAATACTTGGTCTAGGAATGAGGTCCATTCTGATATGACTGTGGGATGTGTTCCCACATGATCAGATATGATGCATGGCCATTCTGATGTGATTGAGGGATGTGTTCCCACTTGATCAAATATAAGGGATGATGCCATTCTCTTGGAGAATGGAGGCACCTGGTCAGTTACCAGGAACCCTCAACCTAGGGTTGAGAGCCTTTCCAGCATAGTTGCAGGATGTGTTCCCGCATGGTTGGATGTAAGTGCAGAGCCCTTCCAGCATGGTTGTAGGATGTGTTCCTGCATGGTTGGATGTAAGTGCAGAGCCCTTTTAGCATGGTTGCAGGATGTGTTCCCGCATGGCTAGATATAAGTGCTGAGCCTTTCCGATAGGGTTGTGGGATGTGTTCTTGCATGATCGGATGTGAGTGCTGGGTATTTCTGATGTGATTATAGGATTGGTTCCTACATGATCAGATGTGAGTGTTGGGCGTGCCTTTCTGACATGGTGTTGGATGTGTTCCTCTCATGGTCAGATGTAAGTGCTGGACGAGCCATTATGACTTGGTGTCAGATATAAACGCTGAAGAAGACCTACATGGAGGCTAGGCCTACAACCAGCATGAAAAATGGCTGGCTCTGTAGAACTTCCTGTGACGAGAAGAATCATGAGATAGCACCCGTGATGATGATCCAGATCGAGTGATGATCCAGATCCATAGATGATGCTCTAGTGATGATCCAAATCGAGTGATGATGATCCAGATCGAGTGATGATCCAGATCGAAAGATGAAGATGACTTGAAGATGAAGATGACTTGAAGCTAAAGATGACTTGAAGATGCAAATGATGAGATGATCCAGAGAAGAAGACCAGTGATGAAAATTGTGTCGAGAGAATACCTTCCTAGTTAAGAGGGAGTGTTGATGTAATTGTAACTTCAGAATGTATTCACTTGTATTTCTTATGTATTGTAACCCGATGTTTAGTCTAGGATGTACTTGAGTCATGTCATGCCCCAATGTTCCTATCGAGAGGTTCTATAATGTAAACAAGTCATGTCAAGTCATTGTGGGTAACCCTCCTATTGATCAAGGGTTAAAGTCCCCGTAGTTCCGGGGCACTAGGGTTATTAGACTCACCTAGTGAAGTTGGACCTAGTTGGGTTTACTCAAGTCGGGAATTAGTATAAATAGAGAGCTAGCCTCTCTATTTATCACACACTCACTCACACTCAGTTGTAGCGCATAGCTGAGGAAGAAGAAGACACTGGAGAAAGGAAGAAATAGGTTACTGTTGTCGGGAGATCATCTTACTGTTTTGGGGTTTTACTTTTGGTGCTGATTCTATCTCTGAGGAAGTTGCGGGGTTTTCTCCATTTATGGTTTCCCCGAGGAAAAACACCGTGTTCATTGTCTCTTGTGTTTAAGTCCTGTGCTTGTTATTCTCTTAGTTAAAGATCCTAATATAATGCTAGATTAATGTTAAAAATATAACACCATTGCTTGCTTGATCACCCGATGGCTCATATAAACTGATTTATGGTATATGGAGGACTGTGTCAATGACGGCGTGGTGTAGTTTAATACATGGTCCGGTTCTTGCACTCAATCTTCATTTTCTGGTTCTCGCACACAATCTTCATTTTCTTCTTCTGTTCCACTGGCTTCGTTGTATGGTTGCTTGCTTTTCAACTACAAACTTAGAAGACCTGTTTCTTGCTTGCTCTTTGCCTACAGACTATGAAGAGGGAAGGAAGGCCAGTGAGTGAAGCAGTCAGTCGCTTCGTTTACTGGCACGATGGAAGAAGCTGCGCGCGGTGCCTGTAGGCTACTTTGACAGGCGTCTAGTTTGGCCTTGCATCGTCCAGAGAAATTGTAAGTGGACGCATGAAATAGAGAATAATAATAGGAAATTGGGTCCTTGTTTACAACAATTCTGAGGCAAGAAATCTATTTTAACTCAATTAGAACTCATTTTCATGCCAATTCAGTTGGAAACCACCTTTGAACTCTAAATGTAAAGAATGTGTATGTATGCTATTCAAGTTAAAAAATTCAGTTGGAAACCACCTTTGAACTGTAAATCTAAAGAATGTGTATGTATGCTATTCAAATTAAAAAAATATAGCACTTGTTTTTACATTTTTTGGCTAGGAGTACACTTTTAACCAGTTATTAGCCTTGACGACTCTCTCATCACCTTGGTAATGAGCTTATAATTTTCTTGTTCTGAGCATTGAAGATTCTTGACAAAACTTGAGGTGGGGTTTGGCTGGGGTAGGGTGGGATGAAGAGGGTTTAATAAACTTGTTTGAGCAATTCACGAACTGAAATGTTTTCCTAGGAAAGCTACCACCCAACAACTAAATAATTGCAATTTCTTTCTAGTTTGCAATTGAAATCATTTAGCTAGTTTGACAGTCCAGTTTAGCAAACATATGGCATTAGATTTCATGCCAAGAATCCCGATGTTTAGATGTTGAACTTGAGACTAATGTGGCAAAAGAGATATGCTATGAGTTATTTGTAACCTAGTAGGGTGAATAGTTCAAGAGCCTAAGCCTTAAGGCTTAAGGCGATGTCACTTGGAGGGAGCCACAATTTAGGCACGAGATGCAAGACCAATCAAGAGCTCGATAGAGCTAAACAGAGGTTGCAAGACCAATCAAGAGCTCGGTAGAGCTAAACAGAGGTTGTAGTTCCTCACATTGCTAGTTGGAGCCCCTTACGAGGCTGTTCCACTAACTGCAAGTCCATATTAGTCCCACTTTTGCATTATGGAGCACCTTGTTATAGAAAAAGTTTATGAGCCAAAAGAGTATTATATTCTTATGACAAGCTGTGAACATGTATGTTATAGCTTGAGTAAAAAGTGTCAAGGATGTTAGGGACCCGCATGAAAGATTTATGTTTCTCAAGTATACAAACCAACTCTTTCGTGATAGGGCTTCACCCAAAAACCATTTTCTACAAACTAAAACAGACAGAATCCATGTTGGAATAAAAAGCTAAAAACAACTTTGCACTAAACTGCATGTACCCACTCATAATCGATTTCTTTTGGATTTTCTGAAATAACAATGAATCCTAAAACGTCTCACAATGTAGTTTGGCCTTGAAAGCTTTCTTGTCCGTTTTGGCATTTTACCTTCGCGAATATCGCAAGAGAAGGCAAGCAAGAAGGAAGCAGAGCGTGGAAGAGAAAGGCTAGCACTGCCGTCTAGCCGTTAAAAGGCAGACCAACATACCTGAGTCCCAAACCTCTTTAACAGTGTGTTCTGGTGGGAAGCTCAAAATCTAATGGCGATAGTTAAAACCATGATGCAGAAGGAATGACACATAACGACATATTATCACAAAAACATTCCAAACTTACTTCGTTAAAGTGTCCTAATTGATGTCTTGTTGAGACACAAAATCATTGTCATTCGACCCTGCACATATTAAAATACCCTCTAAAACCACTACTGAGATATTACTAGGCCATATCGACAAAAATCTCACGAGCTGCTTTTCAAGGCGTTAAAATATGTCCCGAGCTCAATTGCAATGTGTGAACTGTATAAAACATGACAGAGTAAAAAGGAACCCATCGTTTACACATGCAGGTAAAGAAACAAGTAAATTCCTTGTATATATATGGGACAACTGTCGGCATTTGCAAAAAAAATGGTTAAAGCAGTAGAATAACCTCCAAAGTGGTCAAGACGCTACAGAATGAGTGAAAGGATGGCTAGAATTTTGCCGAATCTTGAAGAAAGATATAAAGAAACGACCAAATCAGGAAAGAACACTTTAAACGAGTTGATATTGATGCAGGATTCAACAAAAGCAAACACTCCATAGCCTGGACAAAAATGGCCGTGATGTTGGAACAAATTTCAGGAATTTAACGCATCAAGAAGAAAACAGACATAGTGGAGCCGGGAACCTTACCAAATACACTACAACCCTGTAAGGAAATTGATCACCAAGCTCAACATTCTCTCCAACTGAAAATGCAAGAGAAATTGATCACCAAGCTCAGCATTCTCTCCAACTAAAAATACAAGAAAAATTAGCTCGCCAACTAGGCCTCTCGATTGATATATACCAGTGATGGGTAAAGGAAGTGACCACGACATACTCCACTTGCTATCACCGGTCATCCATGTGTGAAGATCGTGTTTTAGAACAAATAAATTATTATGTGAATGATTTTTTCTATCGGTGGTCGTCCATGCAGTCTGCCACCTGTTGTGAAGATCCTTATCAGTGTTTTAGAACAACTAAATTATTATGTAGATGGTTTTTGCTATCGCCGGTCGTTCATGCAGTCTACCACCTGTTGTGAATATCCCTGATCAGAGTTTTAGAACAAATAAATTATTATGTAGATGTTTTTTTCTATCGCTTGTCGTCCATGGAGTCTGCCACTTGTTGTGAAGATCCTTGATCAACGTTTTAGAACAAATAAATTATTATGCTTTATTCGCCCCCAACACAAAATTATTATATTGACTTGTTGGTATGCAATTCAATCGAGGGGGGTGAGAGAAAGTAGCTAGGCACATGTTTGCTGAGCTTTCCCTGAAGGTTGATCAGGGCCACATGCTTCTATCTTGAACTATATTGTTTCCAAGCAACTGGTTGCTATTTGCAATAGGCTGACAAGAGAACAAGGTGGTGGATAGTCCAATACAAACCATCACTCACATTCATCACATATACTTTTCATTTAACTGGCTCATAATTATCCGGCGAGGGGATTCATTGATTCCTTGCTACGCTTAAGGCAGGTTTACTTTTACTTGAATCAAGGTATAGTCAGCATCACCCAGGGACCAACTAACTAGGTTTATACTCCGCATACAACATCCATCACTACTTCATGGTCCTTATGTGTATCAATATATATATATATATATATATATATATATATATATATATAGTACTTTTTCTACAAATTTAAATTTGGTTTTTTTATTGTCTCATTACTATGGCTTGCATGCTTATTTTTTTTAATTGCTTCTAGTTGGGTATCTCAATAAGAATCTTAGGTCAGCAGCTCCTAGTTGCCTCAATCTCACTGATCTATTATCTCATATCTATTTCTTCCTCCTTTATAATCGTATATCTATTTCTTCTTCCTTTATAGGTCCTTCTTTAGTTTCCCCCTCTAGTCCTTTTATGGATCCCTCCCGTGCTTCTCCGTTACATATAGGCTCCACAGACCTTTCTACACCAGCATCTATCATACCAAATATCTATGCTCTTGTTGTGTGCTGTCTAGTTGCGACCTCACGGATCCAAGCCAGTGTGGGCTCATCCTAATACTATATCATTACTTGCTAACTGCGAAGTAGGATAAGTATAAGTAAAAGTAATATGTCTAAAGTAGGATAAAAAGTAGTAAGTAGGCTAAATAATTCCTAAGTCGGAGGAGTTACTAAGTATGAGTTTGTTAATTTTTGGAAATGACTTTTTTATAGGTTATTTTTATGTCACTAATTTTGAGTAAATATAGATGAATTGTAAAAGTATGAAACATGGTTTTTTTTTGGAACATGCCCAATTAGGGGACACATGCATAAGTTTATAGAAATGAGTAACATTTTATGTGCCACATGTGGTTATTTGAGACTGATTATTTCGTGAATCACCAATCTTAGTTATAGAGTGTTTGATTCTTGTAGTTCCATATCTTTTGCATCTATTGAAGATTTATTTTATTTTTAGTTCTATGCTTAAGAGATTTCTTTGTTTAGTCAATTGAATATTTTAATTCCCCTTTGGTTTTAGATCAAAGAAATGTATCACATCTTCTATATTTTGTAAAACATAGATGAAGAGAGGGGTTGGAGCGTTCTGAGTTTGATTGCATACATTATACTGTAATTCATGTGTAGAAAGTGTTTCTATTCAATGAATTTTCTGTCTATTTTTGGGTGGTGGTGAAGCAGTTTGTGTAAGTGTGTCTTCCTTCTTTCTTTCACCTACCATTATTAAATATTAAGTTTTTGAAAGTGTAAAATTCTCATGCCTTTATCTCAGAAAAGCCATGCTTCTAAAATGATTTATCTTAAGCAAATTGTCCCTCCTTGCCTAACATAGCTAACTTTCCTTTTTGCGTCAAATAATTATGAATAAGATGTTTGGATTTAAAAAGAAAAACATTGCATTTACAAGCATAGCATGCCTAGCCTTGCCTCACAGTCCGAGGGGTATTAAAGAAAGAAACGAATTCACACAATTGAATATTTGGTCAATATGCATCCCTATAGAATATCTTTAGATTCATTGAACAATTCATTTGTTTTGTTCATTTTACCCTGACAAAACACAAAATTAATTAATAGTTTTCAAATTAATTACTACCTTAAAAAGGGGAATGTAATGATAGCCTTCTCTTGAAAAATCAATTTAAATGTTTGCAATGTTAGTGAAAATGAGTGTTAAAAGGTATTGTGAATGTTTGCAATGTTAGTGAAAATGAGTGTTAAAAGATATTGTGAATGTTAAGGGTGAAGAGATTTTGGGTATCCATTTATAAAGTTAATGGGAGTTATATGTAGCATTATAAAAAATAAAAATAAAAAAATATTATTTTGATAAGTGAATTGGAAATTTTAATAAGATATATTATTGATTTTTTAAAATATATTTATTGTCTTGATTTTATCCCAAATTAAAAAAAATTAGATTTATTTTGATGTTAAACTTAATATATTATTTAAATTGTCTAAATTTTTATGTACATTAAATGTGTTTATTTTATTTTTTATATTTGAGACAATTTAATATCTTATATATTTTATTTATAATTTATAGGTGATCGAATACTCTTAATGGACCTATGGAATGGAAAATGTCATATTTTGAATATGACACTTCCTATAATGAACAAAAATTTTACCTAGAAAGATCGTATATGGAGTTGTGTCCTCACTTTCATTTCCTTTCTTTTGCCTTTCTACTCTTCTTTTAGAGGATAAGTTACTTTTCAAGCCCAAATGTGCAACTCCAAGAGAGAGGTGGGTACCATTTTAGAAGGAGAAGTTGGCTTCCAACTCTAATACTGAATGAATTAACTTAACCACCCAAGAAGCATCAACAATTGATCATCTAGCTAATAAAAAATGGTTCATCCCCACTTTGTAGTTAGGCTTGTCTTTATGTCCTTCATGGCCTATTTGAGATGTAGTAGTCATTCTGGCAAATCTGGTAAAGCTTATCCTCACTTTGGATCCATTGAAATAGAACCCGAGTCTAGAGTCTTCTAAGTAGTCAAATCTCTACCATCCTCAAATGGATGTCTAAGTAGGCTATAACAACATTTATTCTATTTTTATTGAGTTTTAAGTAGGCTATAACAAAATTTAATCTATTTTTATTGAGTTTTAAGTAGGCTATAACAAAATTTAATCTATTTTTATTGAGTTTTAGTTTTTTGCATAGACAATTGCAAATCACTAGCTATCACGAATGCAATGTCGGGGACATTGCCACCTCATGGCTCTTGCTTTATTATTTGTTATTTTTTTTTACATCAAACCATACATATATAATCTCCATGCAAAGTCTATGAAAATAAAAAAGATTATACAATCGTTTTAATATATAATTTTAATTTAATTTCAAATGTTAATAATATTTTTATGTTTAAAATATATTTATAATAATTTGGATAAGTTAAATTTATAATTATATTTTTAAGATTATATTAATGATGATGGTGCTTATTATTGTTTGAGACTAATTTTGATTGATTAAACTTTTAAATTCTATAAAATTAGTTAACTTATTTTAAAATATAAATGTTTAAGAAAGCATTCTTCATTACCATATTTTTAATGAGCTAAAATGTTATGCAAATTAATGCTATAACAAATATTATTTTAATATAATATTATTTCTGTATGTCATAGAAAAGACAGTATCTTTTTACATTTTAAGAATTGTCTTAGAAATATTTTTATCTTCAACTCGCTATAATATGTATAGTCATCTAATAACCATTTGATTATAGTCATATGTATTCAAAACAATAAAAATAAACAAAAAGAGAGTAAATTTGGAAATATGTGTTTTAACTCGTTTGAAATGCAATCTAAATATTCCCATATAAGCAACAAGGACTAAGCTACTGGATCATTTTTTATTTTTTATTTTTTATTTTCTTGAAATGCAATTAAATTATTTATATTATATTAAGTTTTTCTATATGCAATTTAAGTATTTCTAAACTAAATTAGGTTGTATATTTTATTATCTTTATCCTTTTAAAATATACATACATCTTAATTATTTCTAAATTAAAAAGCACAAACTATATAATTATACTATTCATATTATATTACCTTCATTAATTTAAAATGTAATTTAATTATCCCTAAACTAAGCGATAAAAAATAACTATTACATAACTCTTATATAAAAAAGCATTAATATTATCCATCTCTTTAATAATAAATTTAAATAAATTTGTATTTGATCGCTTTAGTAAATGTGTCAACACACAACCGTTAGAGTCCAGCGGAATTATCGATCATTTTTGTCATAACATATATTTACAATATCATAATCTATGAGAAGGATTCTAACTTTAATGGATTTTTGAAATTTTTGTTAAATAAAAATAAAGTGCATTGACCACGTAACAATGGTAAAACAAAAAAAATGGTGAGAAAGGTTACCCACTTTTTAAATATCTCTTTAAACATCTTTCTATGCTTTCAATGTACAATAAAAATGAGAATTTTTGAAAAAAGAAAGACACAGTACACACTAAATACTAAATATTTCAACCCTCACCAAGATTCATAAAGAGCTTGAATAAGCAATCATTAAAGAGGTTGTTTCTTTGGAAAGCTTTCCTTATCTATTTTTTATAACAAAAATTATACAAAATATATAAGCAAGTTGAAGATGTTCAAAATAATATTTAATTTTAATAAGATAATATATTGTAGCAAAACATTTTTTATAAAAGAAAAGGGATTGGTTTTATCAATAAGGATCTTGATTTTTTCATTAATTGCCAAATTTTAATTTTTATGAGGGTGTCTATCCCCTAAGGTTGTAAGGAGGTACCTATATGTAGTGGTCGAATGTATGAAACTTGCATTACACTCCTCTCATGCACATAAACAAATCAAATATGACCCTTTTGTCATTATTAAGACCGAACACTAACCATTATCACTGCAATCATAATTTTTAATTGAGGGCTAACAATTTGAATGGTAAGGAGGTAAGTGTAGCATTCTCCCCACTCTGTTTAAAATCCTCAATAAGACATTGGACCATTGTGACAAGGCTATAAGGGTAGGTTCTCCCTTTAGTGGGACCCATATCTTGGGTGTGTCTTCAAATATCTCGACCCTTGTTAAGTGGTAAGTTTCCTACTAAGCATTGACTTTTGGCATGTTAGCACTAGCTTAAAGTTTATAATGGTAGCCAACTAAGTTTAAATATAGATTTTCTCCTAAGTAACATCGACCAATTACCCATCCCCCTTAATCTAAAACATGAAATCAAATCAAATCAAAACAAACATTCCATACACACATAATCACAATGAGATAATTACACGAAAAAATATAACAAAATGTTCAATTAAAAACATATTTAATACACTTCTAGAAAGTGTTCCTAAGAAAAATAAAAACAACCTTCCATTAAGCTTTTTTATTTTAATATTTATTGTATTAATTGCATTTATCATTTTTATATCTAATTCTTAGTATTTAAATAAATATAATGTTATAATTCTCCTTAATCTGACATATTTTATTTAGAAACATAAAAATATTATATAATCATAATTATCATATTTTCTAATATTTATGTTAAAAATGCATTTTAAATAAACTATTTTTTTTCTTTAAAGACGACAAAATCTATCATTACTTAGTTGTCAAACCTATAGGGTGGACAACCATCATTGTTTGCTACCTGCAAATGCAAGTTGTTATTAAAAAAAACCATTCTACTTGCAATAACTCACTAGTGGTTTGCAAGGGGTAAACTTCCATTCCTACAAAATGCATTTGAGTCTTGGGTTATTAACCTATTTCTTGTTTTCTTAAATTTGAGAAACAAAATATTAACCAATCAAAAACAATTTTAAATTTTATTCCAAAACCAAACATTCAAATAAATTTGATCCAATATCTATTTTAAAAATTATACTATATCCACTATCTATTTTAAAAATTATACTATATCCACCATTTTTATAACCAAATATTTAATATTTAAATGTCAATAAATATAATTTAGTGACTCTCTTATTTAGAAAACTCAACAATATCATGTAATCCTGAAAACCATAATTTCTATCCTTTAAATAAACTTGATCCAATATTCATATTAAAACTTGATCCAATATCCATGATTCTTTATAGGAACTTTCGAACTTTAAAGACAATTTAACGAAGAGGGCAGCGATTCTCTTTTTCCACCCGAAAAAAAGAGGGTAACAATTCTCTATGGGAGTTGAAAAAGTATTAATTTTATTAATAATATCACTTTTTAATATATATTTTTAACATTTTTTCATGTATATTCACTGTATAGAGGATCAGCAGGGACTTAAGGGTAAAAGATATTTTGCTCATATTTTCTGTGATGATAAACAAACTTGTTTGCTGACCCAGCTTCAGGTTGTCTCGCTTTACCCTTCTATGATCTCACAGTTGAATGCACCCTGTCTCATTGCACCTGTTACCCTGCCTGAGATCGAAATAGCATTAAAATCATTCAAGAAGGACAGGAGCCTAGGCCTCGATGGCTGGCCTGTTGAATTTTACATTCTCTTCTTTGAACTGTTGGGCAATGAATTGTTACATGCCATCGAATGTGCTAGGACATTTGGGTATATCACCCCCTCACTAAACTCCACCTTCCTAGCTTTGATTCCTAAGAAGGACAAACCCACTACCCTTGCTGACTTTCGACCCATCTCCTTGTGTAATTTATTGTACAAGCTAATTGCAAAGGTGATTGTTGTCAGACTTAAGCCGTTCCTGGACTCTCACATCTCCAAAGAGCAGTATGGGTTCCTTAAAAACCGTCAGATAGTGGAACCTATAGGCATTACCCAGGAGACTCTCCACTCTGTAAAGACCAAGAACACATGTGCTCTCATCCTAAAATTGGATTTAGTGAAGGCTTTAGACAGAGTAAACTGGTCCTATATTAGACTCATTCTGATACAGATAGGGATACTCCTCCTTGGTGTCAATTGGATTATGGAATGTATCACTTTAGCAAACTTTGTTGTATTGGTCAATGGTACCCCCTCACAGTTTTTTGGTGCCTCTCGCGGAATCAGACAAGGCTGTCCATTATCTCCCTTGCTTTTCATACTTGTTATTGAAGGTCTGAGTCTCCTGATCTTTGATGCTAGGGAGCACGGGCTCATCAGAGGAATAAAAATCTTCTCTACTCTAGCCCTCACTCACCTCCTTTTTGTTGATGATGTGATCTTGCTTGGTTCTGGTACCCTGCTTAAATGGATTGCTTTTGATGTTATTCTCAGTACCTTCTGCAAGGCTTCTGGGATGTGTATAAGTATTGACAAATCATGCTTCCTCTTCAATATTGTGGACGAGGGCACTATGGGTGATATTGCTAGACTCTTACCTTATAAAATGGAACCTATTGTCACTGGATTCAAATACCTTGGCTATTTTCTAAAACCATCGGGATATAAGTTTTGTGATTGGAATTGGTTCGTGCAGAAGTATGAAAACATAATTCTTAACTGGACACATAAGCTTCTATCATTGGGTGGCCCTCTGATCCTTGTCCAAGCAGTACTGTCCAGCCTCCTTGTATATTGGCTTGGTCTGGCCCCCATCCCTATATCTGTTCTTAACAGGCTCAGAAGCATTACTTTCGCTTTTTTATGGGGCTCTACAGGGAATAAACACAGGTATCATTTAACACAGTGGCAACAACTCTCCTGATCGAAGGTGAATGCTGGATGGGGCATAAAAAAATTTCATTGGTTTAGATTGCTCTGAGGTTAAAAAACTTTTGGATGGCACTTCATAGTGATGGTTTGTGGTACGATGTTCTATTAGCTAAGTATTTAAAGAACCTCTTGGTGGTGGCATGGCTCAGAGGTAAAAACTTTAATTATAGAGGTGTTTCTATTTTCTAGAAAGGTTTCCTGCAAACTCTTCCTTGGTTGGGCAGATGCTTATCATGGCATGTTGGTAGTGGACATGATGTCCTTGTGGGTATTGACCCTATCGTTGGAACACAAACACCTCATACTCTACCAATGGGGCTCAGAGAATACTTAGAGGACTTGGATATAACTACACTCTCACAAGCTTGCAATATTATGGCCGGATCACATCCATACTGGTACACGGCAGAGGACCTGTGCATTACTGGTGACTGGAAGCTAGCCTGGGACAATTATACGAGGGGATTGGAGATGGGAAGAATTAGGCTCAATGCTATGCCAGATTCACTTATTTGGGATCATAACGGGTCAACTGGTTCAGCCTCAGTAAAGGTTGTTTATGATTATATTGTCTAGTCCTCACTCTCCTCTGCAGGTAACAGTTTGCATGCTCTTATTTGGTCTGGTATCCTACCCACAAAAATAAGTTGTTTTATATGGCTTGTGATGGAAAATAAAATATTAATGTGGGACAACCTCCAGAGAAAGGCTTGGACTGGGCCTGGGATCTGTGCTCTCTGGAATGCCGATGAAGACTGTGTCCTACATATTTTTTCAACATGCTCTGTATGGAATGAGGTTATCAGTCATCTCAGTGGAAAATATCATTACATTCCCCCTCATCTGTGTGATGATCTATACAACTATATGAGGAACTGGACTTACAGGTTCTCTAAGTATTCAGTCTGCTGCCACCTCCTTTTTTTTTCGCTATGTGGACAATTTGGAAAGCTAGGAATTTATACATATTCGAAGGGAAAAAGCTTACTGTCTTGAACATTATTTTCCAGATTGAAAATTTAGCCCAGTTGTATCAGCCTCCTTGTAGATAGGAAAAAAAGCTTCGAGTCCTAGGCTCAGGTCCATCTTTTGCCTATCCCTATGGATTTTTTGATGGGGTAGCAGCCAAAAATATTGGAGGTGTAGGCATTTGTATTTTCTTAAATAAGACTCATTCCTTCGAGTTTACTTTGGGGGTAGGAACATGTACCAATACTAAAGCAGAATTGATTGGTCTTTGGGCTCTTTTGCATATTACCCAGATGATGGGGATCCCCACACTTAATATTTTTGGGGACTCATTAGTCACAATAAACTGGGTTAAGGGTACTGCTGCCCTTACACCACCTGATCTTAGTCACTGGTGCAAGGATATCAGAAAACTATGCACTTGTTTTCTTAACCTGTCCTTCAGTCATATCTATCTTGAACATAATCAGCATGCAGACAGTCTATCGAAGTCTACCTTGATTTTGGCTCCTGGTACTTGTATCTTTTCTGAAATTTTAGATGGCCTTATGGTCTCTCATGACACATTAAAGCTCTTTTGAGCCTGGTGCACGCCTGGTGCTGGAGTTTGTTCTCCATTTATTTATTTTTGCACCTCTTTCATGGTTTGGAGCAGGCACTTCAGATAGCAGCTCTGCACTCTTATGTTCACGGTAGAGATGGGGTATGATGGACAGGATCACATTTATGTCTTTGACTGGATGGTGTATGGATTGTGTTACTGGTGGGTACGTTCCTGGTTCTCCCCCTGGGCAGCTTGTTGAGTTGAGAATTATTTCTGATGTACTGTATGCATATACTCTCTCTTTGATCTCTTATGATTGTAACCCTCACTCAGGGATGGCACTTCAGATTCCCTTTGATTCATATAATGAATATCAAGAACAAGATTTTTCCTTCTGAAAAAAAAATGTAAAATACTTTCATATAACCTTATTCAAACTGAATATCAACTTTTACGGTATGTTTTTAAACATTTGAATATCCTTGCATATGTTCATTTATGTTCTTTTACAACACCCCCCTCATCCTTTAAAACTTTGACTATAATAGTCAACCTTTTAAAATGCTTTCTTTAAAATAATATTGATAACAAAAATGATAAGCTTTTCAAAATAATGGGTCTTCGTTTAAACAAATAATTTTAATTTAAAGTTTAAAGCTAGCTTTTAGGAATTTTTTAAGGTAAATTTAATAAGTAAAATTAAAGATAATAATGCTTTTTTTTTGGGAAGATTCGAATGTATATCTTAAAAAGCTTTTTGAACAATGACATTCAAATCCTCCTTACATAGGAACAAGTTTTCTCTTTAGAAGATATTGATTTCAGGGTTAAGCTTCTTGCAAATGGAAAAGCTAAAGACATTGAAGGTTATCAAGGAGAAATCTTAAAAATTGGACGGTCGATCCTCATTGCTCACATCCACAAACTCTTTAACATAGCGGTGAAGCAAGGTTTCCCTGATCCTTGGAATCAAAACCTCATTATTCCTATCTTTAAACGTGAAGATAAAAATAAAGCCCTCTAATTATCATACCATCATGATTAGCCCTCTTTTAGCCAAGCTTTACGCTATGATTTTAGAAAAGAAAATCAACGTACGACTAGAAAGTGAAGGTAAGTGGGCTAAAGGTCAAGCGGGTTTTAGAAGACATCACTGCACCAGTAAACTGCTATACTCGACAGTACAAATCGGATAAGAATTAGTTTATCCCCTAATGATAGAAATATGTAGGATCAATGGCTAATTCGTTTCTCGATTTTTTTTTTATCCACCTCTAATCATTTATTACATATCCCAGTGGCTTAAGCGATACCCCAGATACTTGAATCTTTCATCAATAGGTTCCATTTTATAGGGTAGTATAGTCGAGATGTCATTTCTTATCCCCTCTAAGAAAAGACGATTTTTCTAGACTTAAGCTCATTCCAGAGGATGAGCAAAAGAGTTCCATATTTTCCTTATAGACAAGACATTCTTCCATTGTTCCTAAGCCAAACAACACCAGATGATCCACAAAGAGAAAGTGGGTAAGAGCAAGTGAAGAGGATATTTTGACCCCTTTAATCCTTCCTTTCTTCTTCATATCATTGCTAAGAAGACTAATCCCTTCTATTACCAGGAGAAAGAGGAAGGGTGATAGAGGGAACCCCTGACGAATGTCATGAGAAGCAGTTAAAAAACCAGTCGAGGAGCCATTAACCAGTACCAAAAAATTGGAGGAGATGACACACCCCATAATCCAATTTATCCCATCCATAGGAACACCAATTTGTAAAATCACAAGCATCAGAAAGGTCCAATTCACTCCGTCAAAAGCTTTGACAAGATCCAGTTTGAGTACCAAGGCCTTGAACTTTTTTGTTTTGTTGGAGTGCAATATTTCCTATGTGATTCCCACAGGTTCAATAATTTTCCTGTTCTTCAGGAATCCATACTGCTCAGCCAAGATATCCTTATCCTAAAAAGGCTTGAGACTATTTGCAACAATTTTAGAAATAAGTTTATAGATCAAGTTGCACAATGAGAGAGGTCAGTAGTCTGCTAAAGAAAGAGGCTTTTTCACATTTCAGGATGAGTGTCAAGAAAGTGGAATTAATAGAATGAATGGCCTTCCCTTCTTTTTGTGATTGTTCCACAACCCTCAATAGGTCCATACCCACCAAGTCGAAGAAACTCAGGAAGAATTCCATGGGCCATCCATAAGGGCTGGGGATTTTGTCCGTTTTGAAACTTTTTAATGCCACTTCCACTTCAGTTAATGACACATATGAAAGAAGTATATCAACATCCTCCGCCGAAATATAGGATGGAAAATTTTTAATCACCTTTAGTTGATCCACTATACTGGCACTTCCATCATCTTTAAACAACGAAGAAAAATATTTTTCCCCCAAATATTTGAGTTCAGCCTCCTCATCAACCAACACACCATCCTCATTCTGTAAGGCCCATATGGCATTGAAATTTCTTCTCGCGAATGCATAATTGTGGAAAATTTTTGTGTTGCCGTCCCCTTACTTAATCCAGTTAGCTATGCTCTTCAGTTTCCAAGTCAGGACTTCATGTGCCAAATACTTCTCCTTACGGTTCTTTAGCATGGCTAAACGCATGGCTCCATCCTCAGAGAAAATTCCCAAGGGGAATGACAATAAGAGAGAAGATATATCCCTCTCTAATTCAGCCAAATCTTTTTCCTTCTTACGTACTTGCTCTCTTTCCCAGTTTTCCACCACCACTTTAAGTCTTTTGAGTTTGAAGACCAGAAGAGACATATCATCTACAACAAGATGTAGAGACTCGGACAACCAAGAGGTGCCAACAATAAGTGAGAAGTTCTCCTCCAATAACCATGCTCAATTGAATTTAAAAGAGTAGTTGCATAAAAAGGAATTACCATCCCACACTAGGTAGACCGAAAAGTGATCTAAGATTTTCGAGGGATGAGACCATGCTCTGTACTTATGAAAGAGGGGTAGAAGAAGATCCGAGGCTATAAATCTATTAAGTCTTTTGTTGATGCCCTCGGTCCCAACACGTTAATTTCTCCAAGTTGGACCTGAGCAAGTAGGGGCAAGATCCTCCATCTTGGTTCTAGCTAAAAGATGAGAGAAATAAGAGGCTAGAGAGTAAATCATGCTTTATCTCCCCATATTTATGCATCGAAGACAGTAAAATTTAGGTCACCTTCACGCAACAAAGATGAGCTCTTGTTTGTAGATGTTTGTAGATGAGCTCTTTAATGATAAGCTCATGTTTGTAGATGTGCCAATTCATATTTTAGGACTATGAAGGTCAAGTGCAAGTAATAGGCATATTTGTTATAATGGATATCTCACACTTGCATAAACTCAACTGAAGGATTTTAAATTGAATGTAGTTAGTTGCACTTTCTCTTAGATAAATATAAAGTAAACTTATCACATTATGATAAGAGGAAAACTGATTTAAAAAGACAACTCACTTGAAACTAAACCATAGTAATATTTTTTGAAATATTTCTAAGTTTTAAACATTATTTCTAACATTTTGGGATAAAATGAAAATAAAACCATGTAAAGTGACGAAATATAAAAATATATCTCATTTGGTATCATTTCTTTGTATAATTCAAAAAAATTGATTTACTCTGAGAACAATGTATTAACAAGATGGTCAATTCTCGCTAGTTTATTTGATTAAGTTGTGGGTCTCGTTAAAAGGGAGACCCATGTTCAATTCCCCTGAGGGGTGAGCTAATTGGGAGGAGACATCCAAAATCTAACTAGTTGAATATTGGTGTGGCCCATAACAAGTGCGATCATGGGGTAATTTTGATGGCTTAGATGCACCTGGGTCATAGTTCCTTAGACCAGAGGCCACTCTTGCAAGTCAAAAGTATTCTAGCAAACAATAAAAAAAAATATACTAACAAAATGTCATATAAATTTATAATGTTATCTCAACATGAGATAACACATTCAAAACACTCCAATCAAACTACTTACAAATCAAACACATGCAATCCAATCTACATGACAGCCAAACACTAACTAAATGCAAGCCTCATCAAGATTCATGAAAGAATTTGAATAAACCGTCATCAAAACATGTTGTTTCCTTTTCAACAAATGAAGATGGCTTTCTTTGCTCAATTGATTCATGACAATGCAAGAAGTGTGATGAAACGAATCCAAAAACCTATTGACCCTATTAGAACTATGTGCTACAACAAGCACTAAAATCAAATCTCTCTCTATAAATATAGTCACAACATGATGATTACACAAGGAATAAAAACAAAGATGTCAATTCATAGATAAAAGAAAAATACAAGATACACATCTACATATAGTTGATAAGGTATTATTACTTGTGAAAAATATGATTAAAAAAATAATATATGATTTTTATGTTTAATTGTATTTTTAAGATAAAAAACCCTATCATAATTTAATTGTCAATTAATATTGAGAATAACTATCACTAGTTGCTATGCCCAAGAGAGGGTTGATTCATATCGTTATTCAAGGAAAACCATGTCACCTAAAATAACCCACTAAAAATATGATAGGAGAGCATACTTCTATTCATGCAAGATACATTTAAGTCTTGAGCCATTAACTTGTTTCCTTAAGTATAAAAGAGACAAACTCTTAACTAATCTGAAATTGCATGTAATTAGTATCTAAATGTTACTTGTAATCATCACCAAAACTAAATTCAAATACTACTCTAAATGCAATTGAAATATATCCATTATTTTTAAAAATATAAAATTTCATACTTTTAATTGATTATATGAATTCAATTAGAAACATTAAATGTCCAACTATAGTGAGTGCGTTATAGTTTTTTTTGGGACCGGGCCATGTTCTTCAATTGGAGCATATGGCATATAAGTGTAGCCTAAATATATTGCTAGTTGGGGACTTTTTTACCTTTGTTTTTTGGCTACTTTTTATTAGTTTTTTACCATAATTTTTCACGGAATTTTCAAAACTTTCAAAAACATTGCTAGATTTTATAGAGTGTGGGTGTTTGGGGGTTTTCCTATCACCTGATTTCATTTCTGAACTTAAAATCGCCCAACAAACAACAGAAACTACAAATTTTGTAGATTAAGTTCACCGGATTCGGACAAAAAATCTACCTGAAAATTAAAAAGTCCCTGGTTAGACAATCGGTGAAGTTCTGCCGTGAAAACCGTCGGTGAAATTCTACTGTGAAAACCTTTGTTAAAATTTATGGGCACTCCACTCTTGATGCTAGGGCATCTTCATTTGGTGGCTCTAAATTAAGTGCATACGTTATTCCCCTCTCTATCTTTTTATTTTTTTGTATTTTTAGTTTTAGTTTTTAAACCTTCCACACAATTTATGGGCATTATACCGTGAAACCTTTCCTAAAATTTTGGACATTATGGGGGGAACCTTCTCTGAAAGAACCCTCGGTAAAAGGTGAAGCTCTGAGTTGAAAACCATCGAACCGTCTGTGAAAGAACCCTCCGTAAAAGGTGAATCTTCACAACCCTCAGTAAAAGGTGAATCTTTGAAGTCAAAACCCTCGGAAGCTCTACGCTGAAAACCTTTGGTAAAATTTATAGGCACTCCACTTTTGCGGCTAGGGCATCTTCATCATTTATTTGGTGGCCCTAAATTAAGTGCATGCTTTCCTTCCCTCTCTATTTTTATTTATTTATTTATTAGTATTATTTTTTTTCTATATACACTTTTACATCTTTACATAAATACGAGTAATTCACCTCATTTTCCAAAAACTATTAAAGGAATACCTAGCACAATTACCCTACATAACCTTTATGAATTTATGGAGTCAATAGAGAAACTCGGGGAAGCAAGAGAGGCTAAAATTTATGAATATATAGAATCCTTAGATAAAGGTAGAGAATAAAGAGAAGCTAAAGTCTAGATAGATTTAAAAGCCATGCTCCATAATAAATTTACATCTTTTGAAGAAAAGATCCAAAAACAATTAAACAATAAGATAAAAAAGTTGGAGAACAAGGTAGAGATAATGGAGACTAGACTGCATGCAATGGAAATTCAAAAAACACCCAAACAAGGAGAGGCATATACAATAGAAAATATTAAGTTAAATGATAGGATTAAAGAGTTAGAGGAAAAAGTGAACCACAAGCTAACCCTAAATAATATAGAAGGTAAAATAAATATCAAACCCATTAAAGAGGAAATGAATAAGCTCTTAGCCTTAACCATGAGAGTAACAAAAGAGCTTTAAACCTCATAATTTTCTGTTTAAAAAAGGAGGAAGAAAACATACGTTAGCCATTGCCAAGACAAAACTTCACAATAGGTTACAAATTGAAACTATCGGTCTCATAGAAGCAAACAGGTTGGGGAAATTAATCGAGAATAAAGAAAGGCTAATATAGGTTAAGGTTAGCTCTATCGAACAAAAATACAACATACTTAGTAAGACATCAAGTTTAAAAGGCTAAGGGATATTTATAAATGAAGACCTCATTCTAGAGGATCAAGCCGAATTAAGAAATGGGGTCCAAAAGGTAAAATAAGCTGGGAATGAGGGAAAATGAGCATTACTAAGAAACATGAAAGCTGTTATTAGAGATAGAAACCAAAAGGATAGTAATAAATAACAATTTGACAAACTCGGGATCTTCTCCTGAAGATGTCGAGGATTTCCATGGGACCAAAGGCCCTAAGTTAAGTTGGATCTCGAGCGAAATTGATATTATATTATTGGTTGAAACTTGGGAATACGAGGAGTCCAAGGTCCCTGATATAGACGGATATGTCCTATGGTCAATATGGAATAAATGTTCATGTCGTAGAGGCATTGGGGTATAGCTTGTTACATTAGGAAGAACATATCCCCACATGCTACTTTATAAGAAAGACCCTTACAACCAATTTATTTGGATAGAGATCACAGACATTAATGATGAAAAAACCTACATAGCCATTTATTGTGTTTTCCCTATTAATTTAAACTTTTATAAAAAAAACCAATTTAGATCAATTGTCCTTATAGTGGTTTAGAACATGATATTTCTAGTTTAAGGAAGGAAGGAAATATCCTTTTGATGGGTGACTTCAATGCTCGAACTTCCTGTAACCAAGCTATTCTTTTAAGCAACTATTCCAACCCTAACCCTCTTTGGTTATACAAAGACCTTGAGATAGATAATAGGTACAAAATAAGTTATGAAGATCTGGGTGAAATTTTATTCAAGTCTGAGATGGTCAAATTTTTTAGTGCTCAAGATCTTATCATTTACAATGGTCTCACAAAATGACCAAACTCTAGCCAGATGACTTGTATCCATGGGCTTGGAAGTAATGTGGCATATTATGTTATATTTGAGATCCCTATGTACAACAAATTAACAGATTTAAACATCTTCAACGACCATGAGCCCGAATCTGATCATCGACCTTTAATTATAACTCTCAATATTTCCATGCATAACGATCTCAAGGAGCAAAACTATCATTGCCAAAGCACCTGATCTCCGATAAATATAAAGCTGACATTTTTCTCCATGATTTAAAAAATGAATTGTTTCCTTTATCTAGTATGGATAATATAGAAAAGAGTCTACGATAATTTTTCTACAACCCTCTCGTTGTGCATTAGCAAGTTCTCTATTGAAGTCTTGACTAAAACGAGCAATAGTAGAACCAACCCTTGGTATGATCAAGAGTGTAAATATGCGAGAAAATAAATTAAGCAAGCTACTACATATTTAATAAAAATGGACAAGATAAATCACTACAAAGCCTTAATTAAACAATAAAAGGAATTATCTAAGTAAAAGGAAGGAAAATCTCCTACACCTCTCCAAGGTAGCTCCTAAGAAATTCTGCAGGAAAATTCTAATTCGCAATACAAAAGAGACAATAAAATTTCTTTAAAAGATTGGAATTCCTATTTTAAAAATATTTATGAATCCCCAGACATCAGAGATAACATTCAAACCATTCTTACAATGAAAGAAGTTTTCTCATTAGAAGACATAGATTTCGGGGTTAAGTTTTTAGCAAATGGAAAAACCAAAGGCATTGAAGACTACCAAGCATAAATATTAAAAATTGGACATGTCCTCATCCCACACATCCACAAACTCTTTAATCTAGCGGTCAAGCAAGGGTTTCCTACACCTTGGAATCAAAGCCTCATTATTCCTATTTTCAAAATTGGTGATAAAAATGACCCCTCTAATTATCAGACTATTATGATTAGCCCTCTCTTAGCTAAGTTATACGGTATTATCTTAGACAAGAAGATCAATGAATGGCTAGAAATGGAAGGTAAGCGGGATAAAGGCCAAGCATGTTTTAGAAGGAATCATTCAACCATGGACCACCTCGTTACACTTAGGATCAATGCAGATGAATACCGTAATAATAAGTCTGACATATTTTGTTGCTTTGTGGATTTTAGAAAAGCTTTTGATACAGTGCCTAGAAATAACCCGTGGAATACGCTAGAGGAGCTTAAGGTTCATTTTGAGTTGAGAGCTGTCATGGTAAGGTTATATGAAAAGGTCATTTCCAAGTTTAAGAATAATGAGGGGTGGACAACATATATAAATTGTAATATTGGAGTTAAACAAGGTTTCCCCCTCTTCCCTACCTTTTTTGGCATTTACATTGATAAGCTAGAAAAGTGTTTAGAAGAAGCAGGTTGCACCGGTACAATCTTAGTTGGGATAGTTATCATCATCCTACTTTATGTTGATGATATTGTTCTTATAGCAATGTGTCCTTTTGATATCGACAAGAAATTAAGAATTCTTATTGATTTTTTTCTCTAATATGGGTATGACTGTTAACACCGATAAGAAAAAAATCATGATTATAGAATCTAAGAAAGACACCTATGCAAATTTGATTTATGATGATATAAATCTAGAGGAAGTGACTTCTTACAAGTACCTCGGAATTGATATTCATCACAAGCTCAATTGGAACTATAGCATTGTGAAATGGATTAATGGAGTGTTAAAGCATATTTTGGTCTTGAAAATAACTGTAAATTAGCCAATCTGGTCATGTGGGATAAAAAGAAGTTCCTCTTTGAAACTCTTGTCATCCATGTTATCTTCTGTGGTTGTGAAGTATGGGGGTGTAACATTTCTAGAGAATTTTGGAGGAAGATTGAGCAAATCCAGAAGCGGTGTATAACTTATAACCTCAAAATTAAAAGCAATACGCCTTATCCTATTCTCCTCATAGAAGTGGGGCTTTCCCCCATCGAGAGCATGGCTCTGACTAGGTACATGATGTACAAGCATAAGATAAATAACATGGGAAACTAGAGACTTCCTAAAATTGCTATAAAGTCAAGTCAAAACCAACTACGCCTCAAGCAATGTTGGTGTAAAGATACCATGGCTTGGCTAAACTATTGGGGCATTGATGAAAACAACATTTTGCAGACCATTGATAATGTCAAAAATATTATTACTTCTAAGTTTAAAGAGAAATTCCGGTGTGAGGAAAATTTAGCGGTTAAGAGAAAATTACGATACTATAAGGAGGTCATTAATTCTAGCTTGGAACATCAAAAGTATCTCTCGGTAGTAACTAGCTTACGAAAGAAAATTAATATAGCCAATATTCGAACGAACTCTCATGAACTACATAGTGAATCCCGGTGTTGGTCTATTCCTAAAAATCCACAGGCAGAAAGGGTTTGCCATCTGTGTGAGTCTATGAGTGTTGAGGATGGAAATCACTTTCTCTTAGAGTGCCTTGCTTACACCCACATTAGATCTGAATTTCATAGTATTTGCTACAATACAAACCTTTATAACCTCCTAACTTGCCAAAACTATAGTGAGCTTGGAAAGCTTCTTGGCAAGCTTTTTGAGTACATGAACAAGATTTTAAAGTAAACCAAGTATTATCCTTCTTAAGGTTCGATAAACCAAAGTTGGTCTCAATGAACATTAATAATCATCATCAATTATTTCGAAAAAAATCATATTCTTAAATTAAAGCATATAGAATATAATACTTAATCTCAAATAAAAATATATTATGCAAATCTTCAATAATAACTAAATTTTTTTTAATCTTCAACAATAATTAAAAAAAATTGAAATTTTTAACATACTTTCAAATCTTGAAAAATAATAAAAATTTCACATCTTCAACTATAATAAAAAATCGAACATTTTTAACCTACTTTCAATTAGTACTCATTAAAAAGTCGAGCCATGTTTTTTAATGGAAGTTATACCCTATAATAAGATATTGTGCCAATCTACAAATAATTAAAAGAGACACATTTGATTCCATCACCCTTTACTTTGACACTTTTAAATAATAAATCTCTAACCAATTTGGACGGCATTAGGTGCCCGTCCCTCTAGTGAGACATAGAAGGATAAAGTATTCAACTTTAATGATGAATATTACTTTTTTTTTTCTAATATTATATTATGGAATAGGAAACAAATATCATGTTCATTTATTTTTCTTTCGAATATCCCTTCTAATTTTCCACCATTTAACCATTCTAATAATCTTTGAGAAATGCTCCCTTTACATTCATACTTTTAGACAAATAATAAGATTTTAATACAAATAATATGTTTTCTTTTCGTATTTTAAATTAGAGAGTATAGTGGTTTATTTTTTATTTATTTTAAATTTAGCAATATATTGTTATTATTGTTGTTGTGTGATTTATAATTAGAAAAAATTATAAATAATTGAGAACGATAATAGTGGGTGGTAGTTATGTCATCTAATATAATATTAAGAGAAAAGAAAATAAAGAATAAAAGAATTATTGAGTTTCCTTTAAAATTTTATTTTTATTAAAGAAGCATACCTAGTTACCTTAGTTTTGAGAAATAAAAAGATTAGAAAAATTAGTATAGTAATAAAGATTTTAAAATTTAGTTATAACATATAATAATTAAAAACAATTAGTCATAAAATATATAATAATCTAAATAAAATATTGATAAAAATATATATTATTATTTCTAAAATATGTGTAATTTTTTTGGTTGGCAAAGTGATGGAACCCGTGACTAATAGGGTTTCCATTGGCTAAGTAACCACGAACCAGGGGCATCTAAGCCGTCAAAATCACCCACGGATCGCATCCGGCCTGGACCGCACCAACCCTTAACATGGTTGGATTTTTTGGTATCCGTCGGGATTTCTAAAATATGTATTATTATTATAACTATATTTTTTAATTATAATCTTAGTCATTTGAGTTTTAAATTTATTATTAAATATAGAAAAAATAAAGATATATTTAATTAATAATGAATTATTATAAATAAATAAATATATAAATTTCTATGTTTTAGTAATACATCATTCATTACACTGTGCATCATCGTCAATATTTTATCATTATCATCATTACAAATTAAATAGGTTTCATTATTTTTGTAATCTCATTTTTTAGTTTTACACTAACTCAGTTTATTTGGCAACTATATTAATGAAACAATATAAATTAATGTTTAATATATAACATTTTTTTTTGTTGTTGCTAGAATCTCCCTGATTTGCGAGAATGGACTTTGACCTAAGAAACCATGACACAAGGGCATTTAAGCTATCAAAAGCACCTGGATATCATACCCGGCCTGGGCCACACTGACCTTCAACTAGTTGGATTTTGGGTGTCTCCTCCTAATTGGCTCACCCCTATGGGGAATTATGCCCAGGTCACCCTCCTGACAAGGTTTGCACCTTAACCAAAGGAACTAAAGAGAATTGATAATAGATAACACTTGTTACTTAGTCTAACGTGGAATAATTTTTATTATTTTAATATAGTTTAGTTTCTTAACAAAAGCTAAAAACTATTGTAATCCAAAAACCAAAGAATAAAAAAATCTCATAGCTACGAGTAGTTAGTTGATATGAAAGATGGAAATTTGCAATCTGAATTACAAGCCAAGTGTTATATGTTAAAAAATAAACACAACATAGAGGAGAAACGCGCGCACACATGGGCGTTGAAAAACCCTACGACTCTTAAAATACCCCATAGCTCAATGGCTTTGTAATGTTTTTAGGGTTTTGATAGTCAGAAGACAAAAATTGATTTGAACAACTAGGGTTCCTTCCATAGAATCCTTCCCCTTCTTCACTTGAGAGGCCACCAGTTATGGTCGTTTACTGGAGCTAAGTGGCAATGTTTTTATGACTAAGCAGTGAATTTTTTTATGTAGGGAGGGGAAGGCGCCCTTGCGTGACAACCTGTAGTTTTGGTGATGCATTCTCTAGGATGATATGTAGTTAGTGGTGGTGTGTGACTAGTTCGAGGAGATAAGAACCTGTTTTCTTGATGATGTTGAACTTGCCCAACCCTTGCGGATGGTGGTTCATGGCGGTGTTTCTGCTGGATAAAATTGTGGCTGTAGGGGGCGAGAAAACAAATATAAGGATGATGCAGAGGGGATTTATTTGGGCTTGGTGGCTTTGTGCGGTGGCCCCAATGGAGGTTTCCTAATCATTAATGGCCAAGGTGTGTGCTCCCTTCACCTTGGGGTTGTGGCTATCAACCAATGACCATGGTATTCACTCCCTTAAACTTCAGATCCTTTGGCGTTGTTCTTGTCACTTATTGTCGGCGCCCATTACCTATGATGTGATGGGAAGACGTTGTAGTTTGCTATAGATGACTAAACACTTATGGTCTCTTTTTGGCTTTTTTTCTCTTCATGAGCAATTTTTTTGTGTTGTGCTCAACACACATTTTGGGTACCTCGTTTTAGGGTTATTTGACGATGTAGTTTTTAGCTACTACCCGCTCTTTGAGCAGGGTGATATCATGCTACGATAAGTTGATAATTAGTGAGATTCTTTGATTAGCGATATACCTGCAATTTTTTGATGTAAAGATTAGGCCTGAGTGAGTTTGATTTTATTATCAATATAATAAAATTACACATTTTTGTATGGAAAAAAAACACACATGGGACACAAAAGTTCATAGGTGTATCGATAATGTGATCATCATGTTGTATTGTGCATGCTCATTTCTTCCATGATTTGAACACTTTTGGATTTAAAACAATTTAATGTTGTGATTGTTAGATGGATGCAAAAATGAACATTGAATCACTCATACAACACAAATTGAACAAGGGCTATGTGGTAGCTAGTCTCTTCCGCTTAGTTTAGAGATAGCTAAATTGCATGGAATTCTATACTTTACAATACAAAATTGATAGAATCTTGGTAAACATGGTATCTTTGATAGAATCATAGGTCAGCTAAATAACCTGTAACGTACACAGAGCACCTTTTCATGGTAAGGTTGACGTTTAAATAATTTTGTATGTGGGAGACAAGGGCTGAAAAAAGATCCTTCGCAGGAACAAATATCAGCTCAAGCAAAAAAGGTGAATAGTCACAGGGATTGGGATGCTTCAAATTTCATAGATGATGTAAGGGGAAAATGAAAAAAAAAATAATACGGAGCCAAAGTTACAAGACATCAACAATGTGAATCAAATACTAAGCAACTTCAATTCTACTATCCAATAAAGGCAACATAAAATTTTCGTTGCCATTATTGCAAAATGCCATTGTATTACTCTATATTAACTATGATGATGGATAGATGTAGCTGAAAAAAAATTGGTTTGAACACAAAACCTTGATGGCATCAAATGAGATTAAGCACTGGGGCATAACTTGGATAGTAGCATGTGCTCTTCATCTTGAGAATTGAGGAAAGATAAGGAGACCTGCTGGTGAGAAAATTGATCCCTTGTAACGTGGCCATGATTTCTTTGAGAACTGTGTACATCTAAATATAGCGGCATGGCAACTCCAACTTAGTGTAGTGTATACAATGCGATAGTATATACTCAAGGTGAAATTAATTGGTGAGGTGAGTTGTACGATTCTAGCAAAGAAATTTTGTGAAATCAAAGCCTAGCTTAATGTAGAGATTATGTGAGCTATAGGATTCTAGGTAGAATCATACCATATAAAATATTTATTATATTTATTTTTAACTTCATTGCCACCAAGAACAAGATGAAACTGCTTGAAGGGAGTGTAAATGGAAGAGTAACTGTAAGTATATTTCTAGACTGCTTGAAATACATCAACATGAATGGACTGGAAGATTAAATGAAAGCATGATTTGGAAGCATGACCACATGAAAGTTTTGACTTGGCCTATGCTATATACGCCACGTCTTCAGGCATGGTCTGAAAATTAAAGTTTTGACTTGTCATTATGCACTGTAAGCCACATCCTCAAACATAGTTAAAAAATTAGTCATTGTAAATTACATTTCATTGTACTTAATGGGTGATGTAATCAATAAACCATGGGCAACTCGATCCATAATAAATATCCCACACATCAAACCATAAATATTGAAAAGACAATTGATTTTATAAAAAGTAATATGCAATGATTACTA
The DNA here is from genome assembly GCA_001517045.1 of Pseudotsuga menziesii. NCBI lineage: Eukaryota > Viridiplantae > Streptophyta > Pinopsida > Pinales > Pinaceae > Pseudotsuga > Pseudotsuga menziesii. Next base: position 159,540 of record LPNX010771551.1, on the reverse strand, counting down.
AATAAGATCATATACTTGTGAGAATCATATGGCATATTTTTGTAATGTTTATCTTAGGATGAACATTTAAAAAAAATGTGTTACAAAATTTAAAAATAGTAAATAGTAAATTGAAATTTACATTTATGTTCAAACATTATTATAACAAAAGGTAAATTTGATATAATAAAATTTATAGGCAAATGATGTAAAAAAACCAACCATCTCACTAAACGAGAATTAGTTTGAATTAGGCTTAACAAACCAGTGATTTTGATGGAAGAGAATGCTTTTAAAATTCATAAGAAAACACATAAAATTACTATGGTTACAAGAAAACACATAAAATTACTATGGTTACAAGAATATTCCGAGGAAACAATATGTTTTCAAAATGCATAGTCAAATTCCAAAAGGTTGGAGTCATTACATCTTTCATAAATGAAATTTCTACTTTGGAGAGTGCTCCATTGTGCACCTGCAACTCCTCCAATCAAGAGGATTGGATTGAAATTTTTTGTGTTTTAATCTATAGAAAATAGAGAAAATCAAGGTTCCCATTGCTCACTTCATGAAAAACAAATTCATCTTAAGAGAAAGTTCTTGCCATGAAAATAAGCCATAACCAACATTCTACATCCTTTGCCTCTTAATTGACATAGGGACTTTGTAAATTCATTTAGTCAAGGATTATATTCATCGGATTTCAAAAGCACCAATTTCATTTTGTAGTATTTTTTTCTATAAGTTGTTTTTAAATCTAACTTTCATTAGAGGAAATTTCAACTCAAAATGGGCCTCCTAAGGAAAATAATAAAATAATAGTTAAAATAATATTTATTAATTTTGGAAGAAGAAAAGAAAAAAAACTACTTTTTGTTCGTATTTTCAACATATCTCCCTGTGTTTTTACTCAAATTTTGATCACGTTTTTTCAAGTATTTCTTGTTTTTGGGGAAGAGGGGTCCGTCAAAAGTATGCAGTGTGGGTACTCGTTGGATGCAGAATTTAATTCTTCATCCTGGGAGCTCTCTTGCTCGAAATTTGAGTAAAAACATAGGGATATATGTTGAAAATACAAACAAAAAAAGTAGTTTTTTTATGATACCTATCCCCAAATTTATATTAAAAAATTGTTTAAGACCTATACAATATTTCAAATTTAAAGTAGTTTCATTGGCTAACACATGATGACATGGAATTTGAATTAGGGTTGAAAGGCCAATTTTGAGTTGAAATTTCCTCTAATGTGTATGTATTATGGGTTTGGATTAACGATAAGTATGTGTGTTGATATTATATCTACTTGTTCAAGTTAAGCAAATCAGTCATCAATTGAAGCAACATATAGAACTCTTAGTCATTGTGCTCAACAATGATACTACTACTCCATAAGTAGCTACATAAAGTGAAGAGGATAAAGGGATAAGAGACAATTGAAGAAGTTAGAAATCCATGAAGAATTATACTAAATAGTCTTATCAATGCATTAATGGTCACTCCAACCTGAGCTTCAAAGATAAGGAAAAGGTAGAGGTAGGTAGTGTTATCCAATGTTAGATGGAGACAATGAAAAGTATATTAAAGATAAGAAGGTCGATGCCTCCTAAAAAATTAAGGTAACATTCCTCAATCAAGTGAAAAACCATAGGTTAAATAATTGTGAAGTGCAATAAATATTACTACACATGTCTCAATGGTTATTTGATTACTATATTCCCTTCTTGGGAAATGAATAATAATGAAACTTATGCATCCATTTATAGAAAACTCAAGATAATAAGTTTATTCTAACAATGGTAATAATGTTTTTATACTTTGCTTAAGATTGCAGCTGAAAAACCATATCATTCCTATGTTAAGCACACTTTGTTTATTAAAGCTTGGTCTTTTGGCCATGGATTTGGGTAGGGGAAACCCTCTAGCTCCCCACCTCCCTTTGTCAAATCATTGCCTTCTGAGATATCATGGCTTCTTAAAGTTTCACTACAAAGAAATCTCATCCTTCTTGATTTGTTAAGAATGCCACACCAACCTCGATGTATCTCCTCCACTAATGATGATGGATTAATTGAAGGAAACACCTCTTCTTGATTGAGTCCTCATTAGGTAGCTCACTGGTTTATAGCCATCTCCTCAATTTATGGATCAATGTATGTAGACTAATTTGATGACAATGATTGAAATGAAGCTATCTTATTTATTATTTGGTTAGATTTAATATACTTTTTTGTTTTAAATTAAGGAAACCAAATATCTTATCTTTTGTGATGTTCCATACTTTATGTAACCAAGAGGATTGTACCTAAATTGTAGGACCTTGAATTTTTAACTTAAAGTGGATGTTCCCTTGGAAGGGGATTGTGTGGGTTTGGCTTGCTCACTTTCCTCTTTATTGTTTGAGTGATGAACCTTTAGAAGCAATTACAAATGTTCTACAAAAATTCATAGATAAACGATATCCTAAAGGAGGAATGTTTAGATGTTCCTGAATATGCAGTGTCACTGCATTTGGAGAAGGGACTTCATGAATTCATAAATCTTACTATGGACAACTCGATACACCTTCAAAAAATAGACTATGATCATATTCCCTTTAGATGCATGGCATGCCATGAATATGGTCATTTTGTAAAGGATTGCAAGGCCTAATCCCAGTCAAAGAAAATGTAAGAAATCCTAGACCAAGATGAGAAAAATAAGAAATCATCTAAACATAAGTGAGTTGTTCTATCCAATCATATTGGTTCAAAATAAAAAAATTCCAACTAACCCTATTCATTTCATGTCCTATAGAACCCTAATCCATTATTTTCAATATCCCTTATGTCCCAACCTCCCTCCACTCCTCTTCCCCCTGATTGTCCTCCCCTCCAATTATTACCGTGACCCCCACTAGTATTTGGGACCTTGCACTTTGATGGTCCCTCCCCTTCTTTCTTCCTTTTCACCTCCCTTCTCATTATATCCTCTAGTATTATCTCTTGACTTACAGACATCCTAGTCCCTTAACTTTTTTGATCCCATTACTTATTCCTCCCAATAAGATCCTTAGTTGATACATTGTGGTATTCTTACTTGGAAGAAATCTCAACAACACTAGGATGATGAGGAGGAGGAGGTGGACAACTCTCAACATGAAAAAGGAATAAAAACAATAAAGAATGAAGAGAATAACTTGGGTTCCCAGTCAACTATGGAAGCACCCTATGGAGGAAATTCAAAACCTCATCTAAGTATTTGTTGAAGGCAATATCTTGGAATTGCAAGGGAATTGGTACACAAGTAAATCGTGCATGAATCAAGGATTAATTCACATTGAAGATGTGGATATTCTCTGCCAAGAGAACAAATTAGTAGATGAGGAATCATTGGAAGTATCAAGAAAAATTTGGAAACAGTATGATAGATTAGCCATTAGTTTGAGAGGATATTTTGGAGGTATCTGCACCCTTTGGGATCAAATTTAGGTAGAGTTTGTATTTTCCTTCTCTTATCAACATTGTGTTTTTAATATCTTGTAGGGAAAATATCCTTGAAAAAACCCTACTTTTTAATATGTATGCCCATTATTCTTTTTAGGACAAACATTCATGTTGGATGTCCCTTTGAGCCTATTGTGACTCCATGCCAATTTCCCATACGATGCTAGTTGGTGAATTTAATATGCTCTTATCCCCATTGGAAAAAATAAGAGTTAATTTCATTATAGATTCAATTGGGGAAGCACCTAATGATTTGGTTATTGATTGAGACTTTATGACCCAAAACCCAAGAAAGAAAAAATTACCTAGACAAATAAGAGACTAGGTCCTAGGCATATTAATGAGTAGTTGGATAGGTTCCTCATCCAAATCTCATAGTTTTGGATCCTTTTAAGATATCTTCCGATGTTCTTGCATCTCAAACATATGATCATAAGACAACGTCATTTTGCTTCTCCCTTGATGAGAATTATGGGCCCATCCCATTTATATTCAACCCTCTCTAGCTTCAAAATAATCTAGCATGGAAAATCAATGAAAAAGTTTTAGAGTACCCCAATCACTGAGTATCCCTTCTTTGTTTGGGAGTCAAATATTAAATCTCTTAAAATCAAGCTAAAATATTGGGAAAAGAATTCATTGATGCACCCCTCTACAAACCAATAATCTTGTAACTTTTCCTTTCATCTTTTCAACAAGAAATGGAATCTTAGGAGATCACTTAAGGGTGCTAGACTAAGAAAGTGAAATAGTGTTCCAAAATCACCAACTTTGCAAAAATGAAGAGGAATGTTGATGGATCAATAAAGGACTATGTAAATATAGGTTGGGGATTTCAATATCAAATACTTCTACAAGAAAGGGTTCATTAAGCTTGAAATAATGTGCATGGCATTGATTTAGAAGATGGTATTCAAGTAATAAAGATTGACTTTCTTCTAAATGCAACTCATAATGATTTCAAATCTCTCCACTCAAAGGGAGTTACGACGTCTATAGAAGATAAGAAAGACATGCTTTAGGCCATCCCTCCCTTAGTCTCTATAGTAGGGAATACATTATTTATTATAAGACAAACTTTGAAGTTGAAATCATTAGAGAGATTTGGTTTCCAGATCTAGATAAATCTCATGGACCTTATGGCTTCATAAATCACTTTTACCAAACCTAGTAGAACATCATTAAAATTCATCTCTATAGGTGTTGAACTGATCCAGGAGGAAGTTCAAAGTTGGGGGAAGGGGATAAATTCCTCATTCCTCACACTAATCGGTAATAATCCATCCAAAAAAATCACCATATTATAGTCAATTTCTTGGTGCAATGCATCTTATCAATCCTAACTAAAATACTTGCAAATGGATTAATAGCTCTCCTTCCATGATTGATTTTAGAAGAGGGAGGCAAAATTGTCAAAAAAGGCAGATAACTAATAATGTCATTATGGTGTCAAAAGTAATACAATACTCAAGTCAGACCAATAAGGAGAAATCTATGGTGAATGCATTTGATAGGGTTAGACAATTTTCTATTTGAGGTGCTAAAAAAATAGATTTGGTGACTAGTTTGTTTGATGGGTGCAATATTGATGTATGAGTAAGCCTTGGATATATCCACTTGTAAATGGTTTATTGATAAAATTCTTCCAAGGTTCCCAAGGATTGAGACAAGGTTGCTCGTTATCTTCCTTGATTTATATTTTGGTGGTTGAAAGATTTGGAACAATGATTGAAGCAAATAGATTTAGTGGACTCTTTCTATGAGTGAAAATAGTCGAGGGTGAAAAAAATCAATCATTACCAATTTATTGATGGCACTCTTCTTGTAGGGGGAGCATTGATAATCGTAGCTCACAGGTTTCAATTTGTGCTTGATCAATAATTGGAATCTTTAGGTGGGAAAGCAAGCAAATCTAAAAATAATTATTTCTAGTTGGAATAGATTTACCTCTTAAATTAAACTTAGAGAAAATGATATAGATTTTTTCACGCAACCACATTGGAAAACTTTCAAATATTTGGGCATCCCCATTTCACTCACCTAGCCAAGAGATACAATTGGATTCCAACTCTTTAAAAACTCAAGAAACAATGCTCAATCGGGAATTGCAATGGCTCAACCACATGGGTAGGGTGATCCTTATCAAATTAGTCCTATTAGATATTCCTATCTCTTTATATAATCTCTCTTCGTGCTTGCAATATTTATGTGGTTCATAAGAAGATATATTCATAGATTTATGTGGTAAGGAGGTAAAGTGAACTAAAAAACACCATCTTATCAACTATAACATAGACTCAAAGATTTGTTTAAGATGAGTATCCTAGTGGATATTAATGTGAGGAAAGGTGACTTGGTGGAAAAGTCCTTGATTGTAAATACTTAACAAATAGTCACCTTAGAAGTTTGGAAGTTTGGATGAACCCTTGTTGACAATTTTTGGATCCCCTTCTAGTGCCTCTATAAATCATCAACACCTTCATTTGAAAGCATATATCTTATCTTTTGGGTAATGGAAAACTATTTAAACTAAGGGAAGATACCATAATTGGATACCGTCCCCTACTCCAATATGTATCCCTTTCAAACCTTAAAAATTGGGTGACAACTCTTTATGAATTTTCTAAATGGGATATCTCAGAGGTTGGTCAATGGACAAGATGGAAGCATATTCAACCTCCTAAGGAGCTAAGGGCAAGTTGGGTAATGCTCTTTTATGTATACAAGGAGTACATCCACTAAATAAAAGTATTAAGGATTCACAAGGATGGGGTCATTAATGTGAAACATATATTATCAACCTTGTATGTTCTAGAAAATTACTTGAGCAGGAATTTCCACCCTTATTTCCTATCTAATAGTCTATTTCGGGAAGAGACTATCTTCCTAAGATCCATCACATTATATCATTGCTAGCACATGATAAAAATCTGTCTTATTACATTTTTCACAAGCTTGATTTCCAAGGTCCCTTCATTTTTCCTATGCGAAAAAACTATGAAGGAACAACAATCCAGTGATCCACTTGATACTTGAATGCACCTTTGTGAAGTAGTTTTGGTAGATAGATACAATGAATTTGGGAGGAAATATCCATCGCCCATAGGATTAGAAGTATATGATGGTTTCTTGGATCATATACCAGGAAAACCATTTGAAGAGAGAGAACCCTAGAGAGGTAAAGCAGTCTGTGCAGTGGGTAGATTCTAACGAGAAAGGTCGCATCGTGCTTGAAGAGGACACACTATATTGCTCTTTCCAGTGTCTAGGTTTTGGAAATATTGATTTAGTAGAGCATTGTGGGTTCATAGGAAACATGGAGCTAGAGAAAGACATATAAATAAAAAGTGCGGTGGAGATTATAGAAAATTCAGAAGTGAGTGTAGAATACATCGAAGACATCAAAATCAAGGTAACCCCCCCCACCCCTCCCCTTCCCACCCCACCCATAGAAAAACTAAGAAAGAGATAATTTTTTACCAATGGAAATAACAAGGAAGTCACCCAATGATGTGTCTAAATGAGATCCTATGGTGGTAGGCGTGAGGGGAGTCATTCTTGACTCTTGAGGAAATCAAGACATTATGTATGCATGGGGAATTGTGATTGTTAATGAAGTAGAAGCTCTAGATTTATATAAAGGCATTCTAATCCTTAATATTCAAGGGTAAGGGAAGCATTCATGGTGGTAAACTCAATGCTAATTCTTCAAGCAGTTCAAAAAAAATATATATACACAAATAGCCTCTATTAGCTCACTTAATGAAAATAATGCTTCTGGAAGTGTAGAGTTTTGACAATATTGAATTCTTTCATGTTCTTCACCATCAAAATTCCCATGTAGAACACCAAGCAAATGTGCTACTAGATTAATCATTAGGGTTTCTAACATACACCCCGGGGGGGGGGGGGGGGGATTATTTCACTTACTCCACAAAGCACATTCTCTCATTCAGTTTGTGAGTTTGGTGTATGCGAGTTTTTGTTTTGGTTTCTTTAGGTTCTCCATATTTGATAGAATTGATATTCAGAGAGAGATCATATTAATGAGGAACATACTTGACCTAAAGGAATCAAAATCAACAAAAAAAGTTTTCTTTTCCTTTCATTTGATTTATGAGTTAGTTTCCTAGCAAGTTGATATCATGGGCTAGCATTTGAATTTCCCGTGGAATAGTTAGTTTCTATGGACAATGAGTTAATTTATATTGATCAACATATTTAATTTATCCTTTTGCTATAAAATACCCACTCTCTAACACCAAACAAAATTCAAAGGAAATCATAGCTATCCAAGAGCTTAACTTCCTCATATAGACTTAGTTTTGAGTCCTTTTATTTTTCAATTTAGCTATTTTTTGACATCTATGTAGTGTTATCGGTTATTTTAGTTATTTATGCATTTTCTTTTCTCATTTTGTGAAATTCATACTTCTAACCCTTATGAAGTTGGGTTAACAAGTACAAACTATTATTCTTGAAAATCCTACATGGAGTACCTACTCAAAAGTAAAGGTTTATATTGAATCACTCTTAGGTTAGATCTCAGACCACCAAACAGTAAGAAAGAAACACAATGGTTATATTAATATAATGATGAAGAAAGAGACCGTCTTGGCATGTATACCCTTTACACACCATAGGAAGCATGGTTAAAGTTTGAACGACTTGTTAGGAAAATAAATTTGGTTAATGTTCGTTGGTTGGAAAATCAACTTATCAATCTTGAGCTAATAGAATTTCCCCAAATTGAAGATTACATCATGTAAACGAAGCTCTCAAGGATTCACTATAGTGATTGTGGAATCACTAACTTAGGTTATAAGACACTAATGGTTGTTCTTTCTAAGCACAAAACTCATTTTGATATACTTTTGTATTTACAGTTTATTCCACTATTGATGCAGTAGGTTCAAATTTTATGATGTCTTATTTTGAGTTTTTTTGTGAATAGTTAACATGTAAGAAAGGCAAGATTTTAAAGTGGGTGTGCTTGATATAGGTTCTCAACACAAATCCTTGCTTTCACACAAAAAAATCACTAAACCCTCTAAGAAACAACCAAAAAGAGTGAAACAAGCCACACCTACCAAGGTTTCTACTATGCCTCCTCCTTCTCCAAATTCTAATAAGTGAACTAAATCAAAAGAGGATAAGCCACCTAGGACTTGTTCTTTTCTATGGAAAATATGGGCATCTTGATATACATTGCTAGAAGAAGATGTAGGAATGGGAAGAAACCATGAAGATGCATAATATTCAACCTAGTTCTTCCTGCTCTATGACTTCTTCTAAACCACATGTTCTTTCTACACTGGCATGCCAATCGTTTAATATTAGTGGATTTCATACATAGGGGTCTCTCATCACATGACCAATAATAAGGATGCATTCTCTAACCTTGATGATTATACAACCCAACATATTTTTTTCAATGATAGTAATCCTTTGGATACTACAGGAGAAGGAAAAATAGGTCTTCCCAATGGTAAAATTAGCAATGTATTCTATGTTCCTATTGTCTCAATTAATTTTCTGATTACTCATACAAGAGATGGAAAAAAACATTAATATTTCACCTAATGATGTTGTAATAAAAGATATAAGGGATCCAACTATTGCAATAGCTTCAAGGCATGTCGACGATTCTATTAGGTTATACAAACATGAAATCTTTGAATGTCAACTAAGGTCTTCCACCATATTCATTTCCCATTCTAGTGACTTGATCAAATTTAGGCCTGAGTACTTTGGAAATTTTAACTATTTCTACTTGTAGAAGCTTTCGAAGCACCAAATCGTGCTTGGCTTACCCCTTATCTTATGAAATAATTGTATTTTTCATGGTTGTGTCTTGGGTAAGCATTACAAAGATTCCATTTGGTCAATCATGGTGAACACAATCACAAATTGAATGGGTTCACAATGACGAGATATTCCCCACTCCATCATTTCAAGTGCATGATAATTCTTTCATTGTTGATCACACTCAACACGCATGGGTTTGCTTCATTAAACTTAAAAATGGATTTTCAATATTTTTGTTGCTTTTAAAGAAATGGTTGAAAACAATTTAGGACATCTAATTAAGATAATTGGTACTAATAATGGAAGAGAATATGTTAATAAACACTAATTGATTTTTTCTCTAAAAATGCCATTCAAATGCAACATATTCTTCCCTACACTCCACCCCAAAATGGTCTGGATGAATGTAATAATCAAACACTTAAATAAATGGCTAACTGTGTGGTTCAATAAAATAATTTAGCTCTATAGTTTGGGTTTGAAGCAATCAATTGTGCTAATTATATCTTGAAACATACTCCTATAATAGAAATAATGAATGTGACCCCAAAAGAAGCTTGGTTTAATATCAAGCATGATGCAATTCATTTTAAAGTGTTTGGTTGTGAAGCATGGACTCATATTCTAGATGAAAAGCATAAAGCAACACAATTTAAAAGTGAGCAATGCATATTTGTCGCGATGTTGAAGATGCTAAATCTTGTAGGTTCTCTGCACATGATTCAATTGAGCACTAGCATACCAAACACATTGAGGTCTATACGCATTACATACAATAACCCCTCCATGATTAATTCACTGAATTGCAATCTTTTGATTCACAAGATCGTTAAAGTAAAAGGCTTCATTGATGTAATAAAGTCACTATTAAAATAATAATTAGATAGTGAAGAAGTTACATTGTAATGGTAGCAAAACTACCTCAACAATGATATAAAAGGGGATAAACCCCAATGCATCAATTAACTTCATGATAATAAAAGCATATCTTTTTACATGAGTCTGTTTCAAATCATTTTTACTATAAATATTTCTTATTTAGAAAAATAACATGGCATGATTTAGAGTAGGAAGACCCCAAATCTTGTTTTTAGTGAGTAAGTTTGATTTATCATCAAGGTTTTGAGAGAAAGTCATATTGCTTATGAATCACTACCACTGATTTCTTGGAGAATGCAAGTGTGCACATTTTGAGTCTACATGAATGAATAATTATTTGGGTTAGTACTGAGGTAGTGCAATTATGTACCTTGAGAAGGGAAACACCAACGAAAGGGGATTTTGATAATGGAATTTATGCTACTACTTGAAAAAGAAAAATGGAACTAAATTAATATGGAATTTCAAAGGAATGATTCTAAATCACTTTGAAGGCAACTTGGATCAGGGTTTATCCAGATATAGCCACCGATAATCCCATTTAAAGTAGCACGGCAAAAAAATATAACATGACATTTGCGTAGCATGTTTGTCACATAAAGAGAGAAGAAAATCTTGAAAGAACTTATGAAGAGAAGTGTGTTATATGGTACTCTATAGAACAATTATTTACAGTTGTAGAGTTGCTGACTTGACTTGTATGATGACTTTGTTCCTTGGTATCAAATACAATCCATTTTATGATGCAAGAATGATGAAGTAACGCAATACTTTAGGATTCAAAGAGGGAAAATCTTAACTAAAACAAAGAATATTGTTTCCGATTGTATTTTCAAGTAACATTGTTTTCTACAAAGCCTTGGTAAGTAAGTTTGGGGTTTTTAATGTTATTCTAGCAGATGTAAGTTTGGAATGGATAAAAATCATATCCAAAATATCTTTTTAGACAACCAGGGGAGCACCATGGCTATGCACCTCAATGGCTCCATAAATGGAGATATTTTTATAGGGATATTTGATGTTCATCCTTTTATTAATCCTTGTGATATAATAAAAAATTATTTTCTGATTAGAATATAGGACAATAAAACTAATGACATTCTCATAGTCTAAGAGGCCTACATTTTGCATACAAGAAAAGAGATAAATTGTAGATGATTCTCAACATGAATCATTTCCCAATAGTTCAGAAGTTTGTTGATCGTGGAAATTATCCTTCGATAATAGGGTTATGAGACATGCATGCGGATTATTGTTGGATAGTTTAATTTGGGAGATTCATAATTCAATATTTCAGGGAGGCAAAATTTAGGAAATTAGGAATTCAACTTGGGATTTACACCTTTGTTAGGGTTACACGGTAGCTTGATGTAACCCTACTTGGTTCAAGTAGTGTTTAGCAAAGAGAAGCATACGAAGAATGTTTTAATTGATGTTTTTAATTGCACTATAAGCCTTAAAGAGGGGGTGTTAATAGAGTATAAGGATTCATTAATGTAATAAAGTCATTATTAAAATGATAATCATATAACGAAGTAGTTATGATGTAATGGTACACAACTACCTTGTCAATGATTTAAAAGGGGATCAAACCCATTGTATAAATTATCACTTCATGACAATAAAAACATATCTTTTTACGTCAATTTGTTTCTAATCATGTTACAAGAATTCTTGTTTATTTAGAAAAATAACAAAGATCACGCCATTGATATTTTCACCAAGCCACTCAGTGAATCCAAGTTCCTTCATCTTGATCCTTTCTAGGGTTGAATGAAGTTTCCCTTGTGGGGAAATAACATGTAAGCCATTCTTCCTTCATATCAACTCAAGTCAATATAAGAAGGGGTTATTGATGCATAATTATGTGCACAGTATTTAGTTAATTGTACATATTCAATAAATTAATTGTGCACTAAATAACTTTGTAATTATCCTCGGCACTAGACTTATTAAGATTGAGTTTATCTTTATCTACTCCTGTGTGGATGGATCCCAAGTTTAAGTAAGATTAATGTGGGGAATCCTTTATTTATGGCTTAGTGAATTAAAAATAAATGAGTAGATTGCATGGAAGGATTTCTTTGAGTAAAAAAACATCATTGCGAAAGAAAATTTTAGCGGGGCTAATTTTCCATTGTTTTTTGTTCCAAAAAATATTTACCAATTTTGTTTTTCTAAAAATGATTCACCCAAATTATATAGAATAAACTTATTTTTCTTTAAAATTTGCCAAAATTTTATAAAAACCTTGAAAATTGAATATTTTTACAAAAATATTGCCAAGCATTTTATAGTTGGCATGTTAAGAATTAATAAGATTAGCCAATGTTTTTACATTTAAAAGTGAGTATGGGTCCTTAAAATTTTCATAAAATCATTACTGTCACCAAAATAAACTTTTATTTTTCACTTTGATATAAATAAAATCATTAATATCACTAAAATATGCTTTTATTTTCACTTTGATATAAATGACTTCCTCAAAATATTAATGCCATGCCAAATTTTAAAGAAAAATAAATAATATAACTTAATGATTAAATAATCAATTATAATAAAAACAAAAACAAAAACATGTAGGGGTAAGCTTTATTTAATTCCCCACATGGGAGAACCCTCCTAATGCTTATGATTCAAGAAGTTTAGCTTTGTAGATATATGGAGACCTCCGACCCTCCATGCCTTGCTTGTGGGATAATTAGGTCGAAGGCCCTCAGTAGTCATGGCTTCAAACTTGCATCAAGGTGAAGCTTGTAAGCGAGGATCCTCTGATTATTTCATTTGGTTGTGCGAGTTTCACTAGTTCTTGTGACAGCGGTTGCTCATCCAGTTGTTTGGTTAGGTCTTTTGGGTGGATTTGTTGGCTGGGTGTTTGTTATTTGGCTTCCCTTTGCTTTCATGTTACGAGATCCGAGAGATCTATTTGATGAAATGGGTGATCCTGTGTTGGGATCGGGTCTTGTGGGCGGAAAGGAGCCTGAAAAATGGACATGTGGGAGGTGAAGAATGAAGTAAGGAAGATAAAGGTGATGTTGTGCACCCTGGATTCGAGGATTGAGGGGTTAATAGAGGCAATTGAGTATGTAACTTAACATGTTGCACTTTTGGAGGTTCATTTTGATGCTTTAGAGTCTCATGACAGTGCTCAGGGTGCCCAATTGGAGCAGCTAACCCTCTCCTGTGAGGCTCAACAATTAATGCTTGTCGAGAACCATATTAAGGTTCATGGTCAATGCAAGCTCAAGGGAAATGGAAGATGACTACATGTATTAGGAAGCCATTGCAATCTTAGAGATCTCAAGCTCACAGGGGCCGAAAGAGGAACAAAAGGACATGCTAGAAACTTGTAGTGATCCCATCTCTTTGTAAACTTGTTTTATGCAAATTTTTTTGTAGAATTTTTGGCTAAGACAATATGTTAGATTTTACAACAACCATTTGTTTCCTTGGAAATTGAAATTTAGATAAGGCTTTAAACAATAAACAATTTTATGAAAACGCTTTATTTAATAATAAACATTTTTGTAACTTTATTTAAAAAAACAAAAACATAATTAAGTATAACGTTTATATTATAATAATAATAATATTGTTTAACTTCTATATCATATCTCCAAATTAACCATTTAAACAAAAACAAATAAGCCCATGAAAAATATTTTTATTCCCTTCCCTATATACATGATACAAGAATATCATCATTCTTTATTTGATGATTGTTCCTCTCAAATACTACAGCGTCTTTAAAGTCCAAAAGTCATTTGGAAAGCATAATGGAATATCAAAATGTGTTCGTTTTTAAATAAGTGAGTGTATTCTTTTATAAATTATGATGAATTATTATTATTTTATAGTTTGGATTTAAGAATAAAAATATATGTTTTTATTAAATATAGTTTTGGATTAGTACATTTTCTTAAAACTAAGTTATTTTATTTAAATAATTAACATTTTATTTTGGTTCATAAAAAAAATTATTTTCCTAAAAATTAGAATTATAATATCATTAAAAATTAATAACATCCCATTTCTCCTTATCAATATTTTTAACTTTATTATACAATATTATCATTTTAATTAGTTACATCAATATTGTGAACTATCAACTATTCTTTTTAGTTACATCAATATTTTGAACTTTATTTTTACACTTTTTATCATTTTCACTCATCAAATATTTCTCTTTTAAGTAAGTAATTCATCACTATCGTCTATCAAATTATCAAATATTCTTCTTAGTTACATCACAATTCAATTTATTTTGATTTCATGTTATGTTAGATTTATATTAGACATAATGTTACATTTGTTGTTCATGTGACATACAATCTGTATCCACATATAATGCTTATTATTGGATGGAGACCGTAAATAGTATAGTATAAGCTTCAAATCACGAGGGGCTTTGCTGGCGATAAACAAAAATATCATTTGGCTAGTTGGCAACAACTCTCTTGGCCTAAAAAGTTTGGGGGGTGGGGTATTAAGAATCCGCCTTGGTTCAGGCATTGAGGTTAAAAAGCTTTTGGATGGTCCTCCAGTCCAATGGCTTATGGCATCAGGTCTTCTGTCAAAAGTATTTGAAGAAGGTATCTGTGGTGGACTGGCTGTGTGGTAAGAAATTCTATCCGTGTGGTGGTTCTATTATTTGGAGGGGCTTCTTACAAACCCTACCATGTTTGGGTCGAGGTCTTGCTTGGCAAGTGGGTGATGGTCTCAGCGCCCGTTTGGGCATTGACCCTATTGTGGGAGTTGACAAATCCCTGTCACTTCCTTTGGATCTTCTCGACTATCTAGCAGATTTGGATATCACTACTCTGGCAAGTGCTCACAATATTCTCCCGGGGCCTCACTGCTACTGGTACTCTGCAGAGGATCTTTGTATAGGCGGTGATTGGAAAATAGCTTGGGAAGCTTTCACCAACAGTCTGGATAGGAGTGGCCTTCACCTGGATTCTCGATCTGACACACTTTTTTGGGCACTTAATCCACAGATTGGAAATGTAACTGCAAAGGCGGTATATGACTCCATTGTTTCATCTTTGTGTC
Source organism: Pseudotsuga menziesii (assembly GCA_001517045.1). NCBI lineage: Eukaryota > Viridiplantae > Streptophyta > Pinopsida > Pinales > Pinaceae > Pseudotsuga > Pseudotsuga menziesii. The sequence continues at coordinate 144,337 of LPNX010771551.1, read as the reverse complement.
CCCCTCTTGGCTGCAGACTTTTGGAAATCATATGGAATGGCACTCTGCCAAAAAAAGATTAGTTGTTTTGTTTGGTTGGCCATCACAAACAAGTTGCTTACTTGGGACAATCTCCAGAAGAGGGGTTGGATCGGGCCTTCGGTCTGTGCTCTATGCTTAGCAAATCAAGACAACATTCAACACTTATTTGGACTCTGTCCGGTCTGGCTGAACTTGATCATGAACCAGAGTGAACAGCAGCACTTGGCTCCTCACACACAGTCAGCTTGTCTTGTGGATTTCCCGGGAATTTGGAGTGATCGCTTTTTGAAGCACAACATCTGATATTACCTCCCTTTCTATGCTATGTGGATTTTATGGAATACTAGAAATAAATGTATCTTTGAAGGGAAAAAACTGTCTGTGTTTTGCATGACACAGCACATGGTACATTTATCCCAGTTATATTGCCCTTCTACTGAAAAGAGGAAAAAATCCAGATTACTAGGATCTGGTCCTAGACTTGTATATCCATGTGGCTTTTTTGACGGTGCTTCAGCAAAAAGTGGTGGCATTGGTTACAACCTGCACCTAAATGAAACACATTCATTTGAGTTTGCTGTGGGGGTCGGTCAGTGCACTAATACAAAAGCAGAACTGGTTGGGCTTTAGGCCCTTCTGCTTTCCACCCATATGATGGGAAAAGGGCAAGTCTTCCCTTTCACCACCTGAGCTCCATTATTGGTGCAGGGAAACTAGAAAGCTTTGCACACACTTTCTAGCATTGTCATTTGACCATATCTACCGTGAACATAATCAGCTAGCTGACCGTCTTTCTAAAGTTGCACTCACTTTGGCTCCGGGTATTGGAACATACACTGAATTTCTTGATGGGCATTTGGCCTCACAAGGCAATATAAAACTCTTTTCAGTTGGTGCAGGACTTAGTTCCCCTTCATATTTTGCACCTTTTCTTTATGTATGGAGCTGACTCCTTTAGTCTCCAGCTCACATGCTTCTCATGTACACGGTAGATATGGTTTGGTTTGACAGATATTTCTGATGGGTAACATTTTTTTCATATTAGATTGTACTGGACTTTCCCCCAAAGCACTTATTGAGTTGTGTTCCTCCTGGGATGTTTGGTGATTAGTCACATGCAGCTTCTCCACTTGATTGTAGCGCATATCTTGGGCCTGCTTTGTAATATGCCCTTTGATTCTAATGAATAACAAAGACAGGCTTTTTTCTTCCTGAAAAAAAAAAAAAGCTTCAAATCACGAGAAAGATAATTTCATCACACTCCAGAGTCCACATCACACTCCAAAGTCCACGACAGAAAATGCTAATAAGAAATGTTTGCAAAATATATGACCGACCTACTTTGATATATACCGATACATATACGACAACACAATTTGCTTTTATAACAACCTTATAATATTCTGCATGGCCTTTGCATTTATAATAATGATCTTATAATATTGAAAATAAATTGTTTTCATGTATCTCAATCACTTCAAATCTTTTAAGGTTGGTGGTTATGCTTCCTTTTTTATAATAGAAAGGTTGGTAAAGGTCATATATGTCGGTGTGGAAATGCTATACTATATTTTATTCCATCCTTATCGTTTTTCATATTATTATGGTCGATGTGCACAATAAATTTAGGCCATCTTTAAATGCCATCCGTTCCACTTCAACAACAGCTGCTTGATTGAGTGTGTACATAAAATGACTTTTAAAGCATTTAATATATTTTTTTGAATTTACTTAAAAACTTTATGGATACATAAAGTTTAATATTTTGTTTTTAATTTTAATTTTTTTTCAATATATTTGAATTATTTACAACACATTTATATAAACATCTTAATTATTTTCTTCTTCTCATCTATGAAGACATCGAAAGGGTGTGTTTCCTATTCTATAGGTTGACTTTTTAGTACGTCTACAGAGAAAGCAACTCAGCTGCTGACTCTTTCTCCAAAAAGGGACTCCTCTTGTCGGATGGTTTCATGGATTTATGGGAGCTTTCTGATGGTTCCACGGTTTTTTTGGGTCGCCGAAGATTGTAAACTTTATAGGGATAGTTTTATGTTGTATCAGCGTATGTTGTTCTCCCCCCTTGGCAGGGCTTGTGATGTGGGACTCGTTCCAGACATTTAGCAAAAAGGACTCTCTCTATGACCTTGCTTAATTGTAACCCTATGATAGGGATGGCTCATCAGATGCCCTTTGATTCTATATTGAATAACAAGAACATAATTTTTTCTTCCTGAAAAAAAAAAGTTTTCTGTTGTATCAGTTATGGATCATAGTTATAGACAATGGATAGATAATAGATAGTTTTTGTTGATCTAGAGTCATTAACATGTACTAATTTTTGTTTTTTATGAATTGTATGACCAAAAGGTCTAATAAATAATATAGTTTTATTAATAGAAAGCTATGATAATTTTCTTTGGAAAAAACATCTCAATTATTCACACAGAGTAATAATAAACTCATCATTATAAAGCAATTTATTATTATTATAATTTAGAATATAAAATAAGGTATGTACATATAGGTTATTCACAACAAAGATTCCATATATATATATATATATATGTAAAGTAGAGATAAATGAATATATATGATAGTTTATAATATATTATATATATACAAAATTTATATGAACGAGAGAGAGTAGTATAATGAGGAATCAACATAAATAAGAGTAATTTTTTATAGGTTATTATATGGATATATCCATAGAATAATAACTTGCAATACATTATATAAATGTTAATAACAAATAGTTATATATATATGAATATGTTTTTAGTAGTTGAGGGTAATTTGTTGAGTGTGCACATAGATCTTTGGAACTTGATGTACCTAATGTTGTTTTTATCAAAATATTGTTGACCCTTGACCATGAAAGAGAAATTAGGGACCAAGGGTGCTTTAGTTGGAGGACATTGATGTGTGGAATGAACACTTTTCAACATGCAAGACATTATGCTTCAAATATCTATAGATGTGATTAGATAAACTAGATTGAGGGAACACCATACACATAGCAATAATATACTAATTAGTAAGGTGGAAAAATGACGAGACTCAATTACAATATGAAACAAATCCCTATGGCCTATCGTAGACGACGATGAGATGCACACACAAGACATTGAGTGTGCACACAGATCGTGGGTTGCACATTGGTTGTTAGAGCATGCACATAGATTCCAAAACTTAGCACACATATGTTGCTTGTACATTTATTGAGGTTTTAGAGCATTGGCCCTTGACCATGAAAGATAAATTACGAACCATGGGTACCTCAATTGGAAAAGGCCAACACGGGGGATGGATAATTTTTGACACACATGACTTGGTGCATCAAATATCTATTGATGAGCTTGAATCAACTAAAGTGAGGGAACCCCACACACATGCATAGAGTAAAATAATATTAATGTGAAGGTAAGATTATACTCTATGACCCACCATATATGAAAGAGAATCTCTATGACCCACCATAAGGATATGCCAACATACTAGCAAATGTAGTAAGGTGATACATTAAATAGATAACAACCACAATAAAATGTAGTACTATCATATGTTACATAGATAACAACCACAAACAAGAGAGGGCCCATGAGGACCCATGAGACAACACACCCTAAAACCAAAGCCAAAATCTTCATTGACAAATCTTTTAGTGAGACAACCCAACAAAAAGTACAAAAGAGTGTAAAGAATGGATAATGTTAGTACTAAAGTGAAAAAGAATAGATGCTATACATCAATGTAAAAACTCTCATCACAATGAGAAGAGTCAATGATACTACTACAAGCATAATATCAACTTTAATTGAGTGATGGAGACAATGGAGGAGTGAGTGATGTTAGTTAATGTAAGTGTTTAAGGAAGTTGATGATGTTAGCATTTGACTTTCTTTTCTAATATAGATTGGCATAAAAATTTTAACATCTCACAAACAATCTTTAACTTCTCAATGTGGTTCCTCATCATTCACAACATTTATTACAAAGGGCTCCACAAGAGCATCATGTCACTTACAAGAGTAGAACCTGGGTGAGGAGGGTAACATTCATTCCTCCCAACCACCCAAGCTACATCCATTTGACAGACAATCTTTAACTTCAAACGATCTTTAACTTCAAAAAGTATGTTTTCCACTCAATCCATCCATCAATCAAATTAAGCCAAATTTCGTTTACCACACTCCAACAAAGATGTGCCACAAGTAGGTTTTTTAGTGGTCAAAGGAAGTAGGGAACACTTCAGTAATAATGAACAATGCCGCTGAAGACAAAGAGGACAAAACTATGTAGAAGTTAGAATCTCTAGAAAATTAAAATATAAAAAATATTATAATATACTTTTAATTTGCCTCTTGGGTTTCCTGTAGGCCCTTCTTGAAAAGAGAAAGCATTCAATCTTTTGTAGGCCCACTTCCACTGCCGTTGCCCATCCTTTGTGATTTTACAAATCATTCCTTTGCTGTTGCTTTACACCAAGAATCCAAGAGCTATCATTCCCATCCTTATCGTAATCAGCAGGGGCAGCTGTATCCTGCTATTGTAGCCCAACAAAAATGGCAGACATGTCCATTCTTGCATTGAAGAATGCCTGCACCATTCTCATTAATTAAATATTTTAGAAGAGTTTGGATTTTTATTCACATTTTTTATATTTAATTTGGGATATACATTGTTGGATTTAATTAAATGTTTTTAGAATTTGGATTTTCATCATTTTTTTTGTATTTAAGATATACAGGATTGGCTTTGACATATTTTAGTATTTAAATTTTGATTGTAATCTTCTGCATCGACATTGTATATATATAGTTGGATTTAAAGAGTTTTAATTTTTTCAAATCAAATTGTGTATATGTTAATTTAGTCTACAGAATATTTATTATATTATTATTGTGTATATATCAGTATAGATTCATTTAAAAGGAGGTCTATAAAGCATTGACAAGGATCAAATCTCTGAAGGTACAAACTTTTTTTTAGAGTAGAAATATTGAGGAAATGTGTAATCCAATGTTTATGATTTTAGTTTATCTAATTTGTGTTGTTTTATATATATGCAATTCTAAATAATTTAAATTTAATTTAAACAGACATGTTATTTTTAATAACATTTTATTATTTTTTAAAAAGGATATTTGTCAACTCTAGGATGAGCACTGAAGGAGTTACACATCCCTACTGAGCTGTATAATGCGCCTCTTCCCTGCAATTATTTGCCTAAATTAGTTTGATTAAGGTTATAAAAAATATGAAAGTAAATTTTATAAAATTGCTCATCATTTCTAAATTTCTAAATTCTGTCAAGAAATTATTTAGAATAATAAAGAGACATTTTTTTTTGTCCTGAACTTCATAATGTGTTTAAACTCTTGTCTAGAATATGGAAATGACAGGTTGTTTTTTCTATTTTAAATTTTATAAATGTCTAACAAACTAAACTTTATAAATATGTCAGAATTATTATCTATTACAAACATTTTAGCCTAAAATTTATAAATATATAAAATTTTAGATAAGAAATTTATACTTCAATATTTTAAGACAAAATTTGAAAAACCACACCACCATATTAACTATCAAATTTCTATGTGTTTTTTTTTTAAATTTAGAATGAAGAAAAACTTAAACCTTAAATCACATTTTTTTTAATACTTAAATTTTTGGGTGATTTTTTTATTGTAAAAATGGATTCAATGCTCCTAGATATGTCTATTAGCTCTAAATTATGACTTATGTGGACTCAATTACTAGCTTTGTGGGCTCTCTTGTCATTAGCAGCATCTATTGGCATCTCCACCACTGTCAAGAGGTGATTGACCTTAGAACTAGTGTGATAGCATTAGAAATGTCAAGGCTTCTTTTCACTCCTTAAGCTTTCAACATATTTATAGGGAGCACAGTTCAAGTGCTGATGACTTATCAAAGGAAGCACTGTCCCTGGATATCGGAAAACTCTCCTTCATGGAGTACCTAGATATGGGAAAACTCTCCTTCATGGAGTACTTGGAAGGAGAGGTGATTTGTATGAGGGTGGCTTTCATATCTTTTTTTGAAAGACTGTTTTATTAGACCTTACACTTACCCTCTTGCTCATTGGTTTTGAGTAGTTTTTTGGCACTTTTGTTGTTGTCTAGGGGTACCCTCTTTCCCCTCTAGTGCTTCCTTTGGATAGGCTTTCAGGGCTCTTATTGTGCTGCTTATAGATAGTGTGTAGATTCTTTCTCGAAGAAACTAAATGGGGGCGAAGGTTTTTTCAATCCAGCTTGTACAGTATCATGGTTTGTCTATTTTACCTTTGATCCAATAGAATATCAAAGAACTAATATTTTCTTCTTAAAAAAAGATTCTAAAAGATTCTACAAACTTCTGACTAATCAACCAATCCAATTATCAACTTGACTAACCAGACCTGCCACTTGCCACTGTGCTACTGTGACTGCTAATCCACCAATCAAACTATTAGCTTGGCTAACTAACTCTATCTTAATATAATTTTGTTAGCACAATCTGGACAGAATAAACTAGAAAATGATTCAAGCCAGAAAACGTTTACACAGTAAAGTAAACTAAAAAAGCCGATGTAAAAGGGAATCGTGCTTGCCCCCGTGGATGGATGGCTTAAAAGATGAAAGATGAAATGATGACACTCATTCCTTTGTCTGCTACATCTTTGAAATGTACATTGATTAGGCATTTAGTCTGTAAGGCAGGGAGGCAGTTGCCTCGAGAGCCGGGAATCGCCCATGTGATCCCATCTCGATTCCCATCCCTCAATTATGCTTCTTTGAACGTGTATAATAAAATGCCCATTGCCCCCAAATGATTTATCGATTCCACTCCCACCATATTTTTTTTGGAATTCACGTGGATTTTGCAATCCAATCACGCTGCCATCGCCCTCATTAGCTCCTCGATCTCTCTGGCCGCCATGATTTAATTGCAGCGGCTTCTGTAGTTTTACAGGAGATTCGTCGCTGAGATATATTGATGTGGACAAACTGGAACAGTGTTCTTGAATTTGTTGTGGAGAAACTGGATCAGTGTTCTTGAATTCGTTGTGGATCCGGAGAAAGATGAAGGTTCAATGCGACGCGTGCCAGCGCGCCGAGGCATCTGTGTTTTGCTGTGCGGATGAAGCTGCCCTCTGTATGAAATGCGATTCCAAAGTCCATGACGCCAACAAGCTTGCCAGCAAGCATCAGAGACTTTCGCTCCTCGAGCCTCGCTCATCGTCCTCATCAGATTCTCCGCGATGTGATATATGCCAGGTATTCATGGCTTTCACGCTAGATTTCTGTTTTTTGCAGGTTTTCTTCTTTCATTCTATTTGCTTTTACAGGTTTTTGCACTATAATTTTTCTTTTTACAGGTTTTCATGGAGGTTAACGTGCTCAGATTTAGCATTAGAAGTGTGTTTTTATTCCATCAAAGTCATTATATAGCTAAAATCCATTGCAGCTATTTTCAATTGAGGTCACATATGTTGATAGACATGGACAAGCTTGATGACAAACGTAACTTGAACCTGTGAAGAATATAATAACAGCATTCACAAACCCTTTGGCTGAACTTGAATACTGCTAAGATACAATAGCTATCCAATTTCACAGACCAGACAAATTGCACTCCAGTCTTGAATAATTTTCTATTGTTGAGTTTTTTTCATTTTCACCGATCAGACAAGTTGCATTCTGGCATTTTAGAGAATTTTATTGATGAACTTGTTGGGGGTGCATTCTGGCATTTTAAAGAATTTTATTGATGGACTTGTTGGGGGTGCATTCGGGTTTTTTAAAGAATTTTATTGATGGACTTGTTGGGGTTTTGAATTTGCAGGAACGAAGGGCGTTCTTCTTCTGTCAAGCGGATCGGGCCGTCTTATGCAGAGATTGCGACTTCTCCATCCATTCTGCGAATGAATTGACTGCTAAACACAGCAGATTTTTGATTCCCGGCACAAGAGTTTCTCTGAAACCAATGGAGGCTTCGTCTTGCACTGAGAAAGAGGTGGCCCCTGCCTCGGTGCCGGACCCGGTCCCGGCCCTAGCCACTGTCACCAAGGCACTAATGCCACCAGTCCAAAGAATGCCCGATCATGCCCAGCCATCAATGGATCTTCCTGTAGATACCGTAACAAGTACCAGTAACAGTGAGTTCTCACAGTATTTGAGCGAGGTTGAACAATTCCTAACTTCGGTTTCGCCTGAGCGGCTGGACTGGGGTGGATCATCTGAGGTAATATTCATATTCAAAATTCTATCACCAAATAGATATATATTTTTCCTTGGTGGCAATTCCAATGCTGCTTACATGTTTTTTAGATAATTGTGAAGGGTTGTAATTGGTGACATCATACATGTTTCTTAGATAATTGTGAAGGGTTCTAATTGGTTGTTCAATGGTGAATGTGTGTATTCTTAAGATTATTTTCTTAAAGATCATCTATTACATTAAAATTTGTTTGATTAAATGTTTAAAGATAAAAATGTTTATTGAAAATAGTTTGAAAAAGGTTCAAAACTGAAAATAGTTTGAAAAAGGTTCAAAACTGTTTGATTAAAAATTGTTTGAGATTCAAAACTGTTTGATTAAAATTTGTTTGAGAAATGTTTCAAGATTAAAATGTTTGATTGAAAATAGTTTGAGAAAGGTTCAAAACTGTTTGATTAAAAGTTGTTTGAGAAATGTTTCAAGATTAAAATGTTTGATTGAAAATTGTTTGAGAAAACTTGTGAAGTTGAGAAGAGTAATTTGGCGATCTTCCAGTTAATTATGAAAGTTATAACTAAACTGAACTTCTGAAGTTCAGAAAGGTCATTTGTCCTAAGAGGGATCCTGGATTTGTGATAGTCTGATTTCTCTGTAAATGGATTTAGCTAAGACTTTCTCTGTTCAGGGCGACGCCTTTGGAAAGTACATGGACTTGGGCTGGGCACCCAATCTGGGCCTCCTGCCTGAAGGTTTCTATGGAGACTCGCTAGCAGAAGTCCCTCACATGCCATCGCCAATACCGGATTCTGGATTTTGCATGTACAGCCGATTAGGCATAACCATGAAACCAAAGGCAAAGCAGCACCAGCAGCAGGTGCCATATTTTCTTGCTGGTTTCGACAACGGGGATGATAATTTCACTGTTCCAGACATTGGATTTGCCCCATCTGCAAAGCGAATGAGGATGTCCAACACCACTCTCCATGACCAGCAGTTTTTTATTATGTAAAACTCTGAAGGATTCGTTTAATCAAATGAATGTACTGTGTCTGTATGAACTGTCCAGGATCAGATTCCATTATGGAAATGCTTTTTGAACTATTTGGTGTTAACTGGATTTCTTTTTCCATGAACAAACTGGTCTAATCTAATTAAATCTGATTAATGTTTAATATCACTTGTTACTATTCAAATTGTTCTCGAGGGATCTGTAGTACAGTCTTTAATGGGATCTGTGCATATTTCAATTCTAAGACCCAACTGTCAATGTCTGCAAGCCTGGTCACCTTTTATTTTTAAAGCCTTTCGTAGGAAGTGTGAATCTTGGAGGGTGGTGTTCATTGGCCTAGTTACTACCGATTTACCAGGGAAAGGTTATTTACTCATCCAGTAATTTTACAGGATGAGGATAACCGTGCAGCTTGGTCCATAGCATTTATGCAATATATGTTTATATATACAGTGTTGGATGTATATATGTTCGTATATACAGTGTTGGAACTTGAATGCATATGAGCATCGATTTAGTAGTGTGTATATATGCATGATGCTGTGTAGTTGGGTGTTTATTACTTGTCTGGAATAATGCTTGGCGTAGCTTTAATTTTCACAAAACTATTGGTATAATGTTCAGAAGAATTGGTGGTATTTTGTTTCAAACTCTGAAACTGGATAAAACTTTTGCTACAGTGTTCAGAATAACAGGTGGTATTTTGTTTCAAACTAGATTAAACTCTTAGTACAGTGTTCAAAAGAACAGGTGGTATTTTGTTTCAAACTCTCAAATGATGTATATGACAGTCTGACGAGGTCACGGAACTTAAATTACGTATAAGATCGTCTGACAAGGTCATGGAACTTTGAACAGTTGGTTCGAAGAGTTTTTTTTTCAAAGATATTTCAAATTGGATAACTCTGTTATAAAAGTTATTTTAAAGATATATCAATTTTGATGATTTTTTTTCCAGTATGTATAATTTTTTACTGGTTCACGAAATGTTTGTTGATCTTAAGTGAGGCCGAATTAGTCATCTCATTTCCCATCTTTAAACTTTGAAAATATAAAATGGTTTATAAGTCAATTAATGTTATAACTATCCATTTGTTCTATAATATATTGTTTTGCTATTATAATAACATATAATATAATAAGTCAATTTTTTTTTCATAAGTCAATTAATATTATAACTATCCATTAGTTCTATAAATATCATATAACATAGGTTTTTGATATGATATTAATTACCCATAGTATAATATAATGTTTTAGCATAAATATCATACAAATAGGTTTTGCATATGATATTAATTACCCATTAGTTCTAGTTCTATAAAATAATGTTTTAGCATATAATATAGTATAACATAAATTTTGGATATGCCATTAAAAATGTAAATAGCTTTTGTGTTTTAATGAAGCAACATTAAAATAACAATATTTTAAAGGAAATCCTCTTGAAACTTCTCCACATGGAGGTTTGAGGATAAGATTAATGAATGATTGTTAGATAAAACTTTGTTAGCTAAGATTGGTTTGGAGGATAAGATTAATGAATGATTGTTAGCTAAAACCTTGTGAGCTAAAGTCCTAGCTAAAACCGTGCAAGATAGAGCCTTTCTTGTCAACAATAATGAAACTTACTTGTTAGCTAAGGTTCTAGGTAAAACCTTGCAAGCTAGAATCTTTCATTTTTGTCAACCAAAATGGTACTAATAGGTAAGCATATCAAATGAGAAAACAAAAAATGAACCAGCAAACAAAGGATACTTTGAAACTTCATTTAGAATTTTAGAATAATGAGCAAAGGGTAATTTCATTTAGAATTTTAGAATAATGAACAAAGGGTAATTTCATTTAGAATTTTAGAATAATGAACAAAGGGTAATTCCATTTAGAATTTTAGAACAACATCATGAGACGACATGTTTTTTTCTACTTACATTGAGAACAATGGAGTAGCATACTTTTTGGATTTCCTTTTAAACTTGTTTGCATACTTTTTGGCTAGTTTTTACTAACTAGGAAGAATGCTTCATTTGAATAAGCTCCCTCCCTTGATATCGTCTCTCAAGGTACAATATAGCTCGGAGTTTGACAAGATTAACTGCTATGTTCAAAGCTTCATGTACATGAGGCAACTCACCCCACTATATATAATTCATAATATATTAGTTATTCTTTCAATAATACATCTATTACACGCTATGTTTTCCTTTCTCTACAAGCTATGATGTCCATACCTGTTATGTCAATATTTTCCTTTACATATTATCTTAATAATATGGCTTCCATCAATGGTTGTGTTGATGCATTGATTCCTCCTTATGTTGCACATGTTAGGAAAGCCTCTTCTTTTGTCCTTGATTTTTGTAATAAGTTGTTTCTTATGCTTTTTGGCATATATTTTCTTCAAGTGAAGCCTCAAATTCTATTCTTCTTTGTTAATTGTAATTTCACACTAAAGGATCTAAGCTTTGTATAAGCATGCACTTGTTTTGACATACCATAATCTTGGAATTCTTTTTAATCTTGTGTGCCTCCAAAACTAATGAATACAATTGCAAAGAGATAAGAAAGAAGCTTACCAGGACACGTCGAAACACAACGAGTTAACTAGCCTCCACCTCTTTTGGTTCTCCATTTTGATCTACACTTGAAGCCGTTTCTTTTGATGTTTTTTCCACCCATAGCATGTTTTAGATATAAGGGAAGGGATCCATGGATAGTTTGTTCATTACTCAATTGGTAAGGTACCTGACTTTTATAATTAAATTTTAAACATAAAGTTTGAGTTATATATATATAAAGGTTTCTTAAATAAAATTTGTTGGTAAATAATATTTTTGTTACATTTTTTTTGTTCGTAAAAAATGTTTGTTGCAACCAATATGGCTACCATAAGCACGATTAGATAAGTAAAGTTTGTTTAAAGTGATGAAAAACTAACAAACGTGTTTTAGATAATGTGTCTTCAATAAAATGCTATTGGGATTACAAATTCGCTTGAGATAATATGTCATCAATAAAATGCTATTTGGGATTACAAAACATACACCATGTTAAAACACTAAATAGATAAGTCAAATGTTAAAGAAATTAAATTATGCAATTACGAAAATATATTAAGTGGAGGATCAGATTTATCATTTTTGGAGCCCCAAACCTTCATTTATTGTTTCTACATTGATTGAAACAACCTCCCAACCATCATTTCTAAGGTGTTATTACTAAAAAATCCCTAAATTTAAAAAAATGCAATTTAATGGTTAGGTATGTTGGTTGCACGACCAGTTGTGGTAATGCTCTCCCCTCCCCTGCAACTTGAGTAGTTGTTTCACTAGACCTCACCTCACATTATTGTGGTGGTTAAGATCGAGCATAAGGGTTGAGGAGGCAAGATGAATCTCTGTATTCATGGTGTATTTCTCCTCCCCAATAGTTAAGGAGATGGCTTAGGTATGCCACATTCAACATTGTTTTGTGCATGCACCACAATTTTTAATGAGAGAATAATACACATTAGAATATTGTCACCTTAGGATAAAATTTTCTCCCTTGGGACTTGTTTAAATAAAATATTGTTTCATTTTTTGTCTACATCAAGAAAATAACTTCAATTCAAATGAGCTAATATAAAAAATTTACAACCCATGGAAACTTATCTACTAATAAGGCATATTTTAATGAGAGGGAAGTGAAGAGGAGTTGGCAACAAAATTCTAAACACCAACTTCTAGGTAGAAACCAAAAAATGTGTTTGAGGATTTTGGTTTGACCATAAAAATTAGAGCACAACTCTCGGGAATGCATAGGTGAACAAGGTGATATCCTAGGGAGAAATCTATCAGAATGAGGGACAAAGTAAGTAATATCATTTTTAGTGCCATAAAAATAGTTTCTACACACTTTTCAGCCAAAACAAATTGCCACATTATTTTGAATTAAGCCTCTAAAGAATGTTAATTCAAGAGTGTAAAATGATATTTTGACACAACCACTGCTAATAATTACTTAGTATATCTTTGAAGGCCTTGGATTGATTAAAATTCCAATTAATCCTTCCATCAGTTAAAAGGAGGTTGGTTATGAAGGCATTTGATTGATCAAAGTTCCAATATTTCCACTTGTTAATAGGGAGATGACTGGCCAATTTGAACAAGGGGGAATAAGGGACGGGATCCTTACTACAATTAAAAACCATCACATTTGGGTTAGATAGTTTAAAACAGTCCTTTAGCTTTAGGTCATGGAAACAAGGATTCTTTATGTCACAATAATTCAAATTCCTCTTTTGAAAGATATGATGGACAAGCATACTGATGATTCAACCAAAGTATTTACTTCATGTAGGAGCATAAGTGAACACCAAATTGAATGTTCATTGAAATAAAATCCCACGTATAAATCCATGACACTTCTAATTCTTTGAGCAAGAATCCTAAGTTTTCCAAATTCCTTGGGCAAGAAAATTTACTTTCATTCTAACAATAGCCATTGTAATAATTACAATTTGATGGCTAGGATCCATCATATTTTTTAACCTTAAGGTGCATCTTCCATGATCCTTCTAATTTAAATAAGGATTGTTAGAATCCTAATCTTTCCAAATTCACTAAGAAAGAAAAAATCCTTTAATTAATGATAGCCACTACAATAATTCCAGTGTGATGGTTTGAGGCCATAGATTTTTTTCCCTTAAGGTGTATTTTCCATCAACCTTATAATTCAAATAAGGCATGATAGAATCCTAAGCTTTTTAAATTCTTTGATAAAGAAAAAATCCTTTAATTCTAAAAGTAGCCATTGTAATAATTATAGTTTGTCAGTTTGGGCCCCATCATATTTTTTAACCATAAGGTGCATATTAATTGATGAAATTCCATAGTCGAACCTTCCAAGGATTTATCTCTTCAAGGGATCAAATGATACACTTGGAAAAAATATATCTTGCGTATATGTATGGGTTTTGAAGATCCCCATTTCTCTCCCCTCTTTGGGGGCGTTGGATAAATTCCAATTGACCCTATGAAATCCTTTACCTCTTCACTATTCAAGTAGGAAAATCCCCTTAGAGTTTTCTAAGCCTTTGATATGCACTAGTTGATGGCATCTAGTAGTAGTAGTAATGTACACATGACCATAATGTTTTAGAAAATTTGAAAATGGACAGTCAAAACCAAGGGATTAATTATCTACTTTTGAATCTTCCTTTCCACCCTTTGAATCATTATATCCCACTAGTCCTTTGATAAAATCTGTAAGGTAAAGATAATTCTTAGAAAATAAAAAAAATGCATTTGTTGGATCCAAGATCAAACTCGGCCTGAAGCTATTATAGAATATCATGAAGCCTTGCATGTAGCACTATGTTTTGACCATTTATTTTTATGCTAGGGATATTTAAAAGGTATAAATCCATTCAATAATGTTGTCCAACATTTCTTTATTTTTAATGATGGTGAGGGAAAGAGTCATCCAAAAAGTGCCAATTAACAAGTTTAACACCATCGTAAGCAGAGATAAGAATACCCTTAATGAGTCCTTGCCTCACATTATGGGAAATCAACTATCCCAAGGAACCAACACTCATAAGTGTAAAGAAAAAGGGATCATTTCCAAATTGAAAAAAACATACCCAACTCATCCAACTTACATAAGTGGATAGAAAAGTAGGTTGAGGCCTCCACAAATAAAGTTTCAACTATTCTAGGAGAAAAGCACCAAATCCCAATTCCCAAACAAATGAGCATTTTGTTTGTAGTAACTTTCTTTTAAAAACAATATATGTTGTTTTGATTATGGTTTGAGCATTGTTATCAACACTAATCATTGCTTAAGTTTGAATTGTCATAAATAAGGATAATGCTAGCAAAAAATACTTATTTCCTCTCTTTTTTAATGGGAATACTTATCTATTTTCTTTATTAATGAGAAAGAGAGTTAAAAAATTACACTATTTATTATATGAAATTGTTAGTAAAAGAGTACATGTAGCCCTGAGCTTCCACACGGGATTTGAACTCGTGACCTTCCATTTACAACTTCTCGTCTTAACTACTCATTACCAATTGCTCTAACCCTTGTGGGATCATGTAGCCTTGAGTGTTAGATGAAGCGATTATGAGCCAAATCTAAGACCTCTCCCTTAAAGTTGGGGAGGTAGGTAACATACCCATTTCTCTTTTTTAACAATGGTTGAATAATATTTTCTCAACATATAATTCTTATAGCCTATTTTTACAGGAGTAATTATACATGCAGTCTTTGTCAGTAAAGATTTATTTAGTACTAAAAATGTGCCAGAATTGGAAGATAAGAATAATCTCTTTGTCTTTATTGATTTTTTATTATGTGTAACTTTTTCAAAACTAAGCACCCTTCTATGCTTCGTTTGATTTCTAGTGTAATGATATTAATTTTTTTATTTAGAGTTTATGAGATATGTGATTATTGGTTTTTGTAAAATCTTCTTTAGTTGAGGGTGTGATCCTGATGTTGGAATGTGTAATGATGTCTAGTGAGATGTCGTGATGTCTAGTGGTCTCATTTATTGTTGCACACGCCTGGCTAAGTCATTTTGTAAACACAATGAGTCCTACCTAGAAGAAGAAGGAATAATAATCTTCATACACTTTATCTTGTGAAAAAGGAGTTATCCCACATGCATCATGGAGTAAAATTATCCTATACCATTCTTTATATAAGAAAGGTGGAAAAATATGTATCCCACATGTAATGTGAGATAGAAGTATCCATCCCTCTAGAATATACAATAACGGTAAAGGAGACCCTTTGGGTAGATGAAAAATACATTGTGAAATATTGTAAAGTTGTGATGTAAAGCATATGTGGGGGTGCTCAATATTGTAAGAGTGAAATTTTCCTAAAGAATAAGAAGATTAATCCTTTTGTGGATGTTTCCCCATTTTGGGGTTTGCCATGCAAAATCAATCCTCTCTTTTCTCTTCTCTCTTGGTTGTGATCACTTTGGAACCATTGGTTCAAAATATTTACAAAGAAATTAAACCCCAGGACTAGAGGGCCCTTTAGGTGACCTTTGACATATGAAGCATCGTACATGAGGATAATGTTGGTAGATATATATGTCGGAAACTACAACACCGAATATGGGATAGTGAATGGTGTTGAAGGAATATTCAAAACATACACATGGGCCAATAGTGAATACGATATTGTTTGGATAAAATTCTTGGAGCCAAATATTGGAAAGCACTAGAGAGCTAAGTTCAACCAACAATATGACACAAATATATCCTCAAATTGGACAACAATTTTCTGAATTGCAAAGCCACGAGAAATACTTCGAAACAACTCCAACATCACAATACATAAACAATTTCTAGTGTAACTTGCCTGCGCAAGAACAATACATTGTACATAAAGCCTTACACTAGATACTATGGCATTCAACCCAACTGGAATATCACAACACATATTAATTCATATTGCATTATCACGGGTTATGAACGTTAACGCTTGTACCTTCCACAAAGACTCACAACAAATAATTTCAACATAAACAAAGGAATATCAAACGAGACAACTAGACTAGAAATGCTTGCATCATGGAAACTATACTTCCAACAAAAAACAATGTCTAGAACCAATGTATTATCAATTGAAACTTTGAACAAACACAATGTAAATGCACATATAGATGACATTGTACATGATACACAACTAGTGAACAATATGCTACTATGTCTTCAAGAAACTCATTTGCACATTCAAACAAAAAAATGAGTTTGTCGTATTCAATACCATGATATCATACTTGCATTATGGCCTACTCACTTGTGTAAGAGACAATATACAAATCAATACAACTAGAAACTATAGAAATGGAAAATTTGAGCTAACCCTTGTAAACATGTACTTCAAACAAGCAATTTGTCTAATGAACATATATGCATCGCCATTTGAACAGGTGGAAACAATAGTTGGCACGACCCTAAGAAAAAAATCAAAATCAACATATGCCATTTGCATCACTATAATAACATGTGACTTTAACATTGATATGCGATCAAATTCTACAAGAAGTAAATCTATGAAGCACATGGAATCACAAAAGTTGCAAGAAATAACAACTAGATTTTCCCCTACAATAACCATAACAGACCATAAATGGAAAACTTTCCTACTGAACAATGCCAAGTCAATGTTTTCAATGCATATTAGACTGATCATGACATCATCTATACATTAATACAACTTCATTTCAACAAACTCAAAGTGTAAATACACACTCAATCGCATTGCAATACACCTAAAAAGCAACGAGAAACAAATAAATGACAAATACATTCTCAACTCCATTGCAATACGATCTTAGACCTTCAAAAAAAAAGGTCAGGACATGTAAATTTACATCTTTGAATGTATTTAGATTTTCTTGTTTATCTATTCATTGACATATGTAATTAATGTAGTGACGACATATTCACTCCCTCTTGTTTAATAATTCCAAAATGAAAAGAGCACACCTAGAGCACAAAGAAGATTAAGAATCAAATTAGTGATCACGAAAACAAGCAAACAGGTACAATATGGATATTGTAATTTTTGTTGCACTTTGGATTATTGTTTTACTTAGATAGAACACTATTAATCAAGATTCACTAAAATTGATAAGCATGAAAAACATGATGATTGCAATCCAATTACAATATGAGAGATCAAAATCGTAAAGAATGGAAACATATATCATTGAAATGTAATTGTGACATACAAAAAAACAATAGACAAAGTACATGGTACAAATCTATTGTGAGTTGACACTGTTGACCAAAAGAGTGAGATGATAGTCGAATTGAACATACCACATAATCTTAAATTCATTCAAGGACACGACCATTGCATTTTTTAAATTATATTTTCCCCAAAATATACATATGATCATGGAGATAGAAACTACATATTAGTCATAAGTGACACACGCACAATAGAGAAAATACCACCTATTTGCAAATAGTAGAGATTTGTTCCCACTACCACCATAAAGCAACTGCTTTCAAGAAAAAATTATTTTGCAATTGGCACAATCAGTGCTCTTGCTAGATCTTGAAAACAGATAGGTACATAGTATGCATTAGAAATAAATATGGGAATGAGGAATACAACCAAGCCACAATAACTAGTTCATAAAACAATTTAAACATACAAATTTGGATATTTATTCATGAAACTAATACATGAATATATTGCAACTTTACCTTTTTTCATGACAATTGTCTCATGGTACACCGAAATATATAAATAAATTTCAAAGAACAAGCCACCAATGCTCTTGTTTAGAAATATCATAAAAGGAAGAGAAGAACAAGGCAAGATGGTACACATGAGTAAATCAACATTCAACACATACCTGAACACATAATGGGAAATTTTTGACCTTCGCAAGTTGATCGCCTTAACAACAAGGGTAAAGTACATGCACATTTGATGGTTAGCCAATATTTACTTATTCTACAATGATCAATTTAACCTATAAGATCGCATCTTGACTTTTGACTACATTCAGGTTGAAGGTATGGTTGGCAATACAAAATGTCAACTCTGATCCATTTTTGCTAACCTACAAAATTTGTGATATGGATACAAAAGCATTTGGAGCAATTGATCATGACAAACTCCATCATTTGAAATGTGCACAACTAACACCATATAGACACTCACCCAGATTGCATTGTACAATACAAACATGGACAAATATTAAAAAAGAATGCACTCTCCAAGGCACTTGTCGACATCACATATGAAAAGTATTTGGAAAGCACATCCAACGTTATTTACAACTTATAATATTTCCACATGCAAGGCACTTTTGCATTGGACCATGCAAATGTAATCCTCCAGAAGAATTAATGCTATGAAAACAATTAATGGCCCATTAAACTTGTAAGTATCTATTCTCCTTAACTTTCCCTCAGTCGGGTTTTCTACTTTTGTACAGCACCAACAACTCTAATCCCAAGAAGTGACCTTGAAAAAAGGCAATGTGGAGAAATGTTAATTGAGCAACTAGACTCCTTGCCCATGTTATTTATGTTCCATAGGCTATGAATAAAGCACTTTGTATTTCTTGCAATGTAATGTGCCTAATGTTTCTTTGCAATTTTGAAGTAACAATTTCTTTTCATAAAAGAGGCCAAGGATCTTTCCTTTGGCTATGTGTACATAGACAATTCTTCATTCACTTAAAATACAATTTCTCATTTACATAATGAAATTTAATTCCTCTAAGTTTTCGATTGGCATACTGCTTAGTTTACTAACTAATCAATTTTTACTTTACATAACATAATATGTTTTCTCAAATCTTTATCGATGTATTGTTCTTCTCTTTTATTTTGTTGTACTATAGAGATGATTTTCTTAACACTCTGGTATCATTGCGCTATAAGTCGATGCCCATTAGTTTAGAAGAAATTATCTATTTTAGTACTATGCTTGACTGGGATTTAATCCCATGTCAGGTTATCTTGATTAGTCAACCAACTATACCATAATTTGTTCTATAATTAATTGTTTCGAAGATCCAATTGTTATGTTTTCTATAGGTTATTGTTGACTGCTGCCAAGTACTAAATGACTCAGTTAAGAAATACTAGTTTCAAGGTTGCACACAAAGCATCAAGGAGACTTCATATTTGTGATAGAATGTCGAGACTTAGGAGGTTCATCTGGATTCACAAGTTTTTCCGCACAAGGCAATATTTGGATAACTATCTATACATGTTTTTTCAATTGAGATACAAGAAACACTATTTTTTATTTTGATCTACTTTAGAGCTGAGTTTCCTAACAGTATGGTATGATTACGCTCTAAGTAGATTTCCATTAGTTTAGAGAAAGTTATCTATTTCAGTGACTATGCTTAACTAAGACTTAACCCCATTTCAAGTTATCTTGATTAGTCAACCAATTATATTGTAATTTTTTATATAATTAATTGTTTTGTTTACTATATGTTACTGTTGATTGCTACTAAGTCCTAAATGACTTGATTAAACAGTACCAGTTTCAAGCTTGCACACACATCATTAGGGAGACTACACATTTGTGATAGTGTGCTAAGACCTAGGATGTTCCTCTTGCTTCACAAGTTTTTTTGCATAAGGCGAGATTTGTATGTCTATCTATAAGTGTTTTTGCAATTGAAATACTAGAAACAATAACGGTTGGTAAGTACCAAGGGTTACATATTTCCTGCAACCCTAATGATTCTCCACAACTATGAAGTAACAATTTAGTTTGATATAAAATTCCAAGGATTTATTCCTTTGGTTCTGTGCACATCGGCATACTTCATTAACTTAAAATACAATTTTGCATTTACACAATGCAATTTGTTTCATCTGACATATAAATTAGTTTAGTATATAACCAATTTTTGCTTTACACAAAGAAATATGTTTTCTCAAATGTCTCCACTATAATTTAGAGTTGAGTTTCTTAAAAGTTTGGCATTAGTGCACTATAAAGCTATGCCCATTATTTTAGAGGGAGGTATCTATTTCAATAGTATGTCCGACTAGCCGGGTGAAAACACGAAGTTGGGAAACAATTCCGTGACAAATCATTTTTTTTTGTATAATTTCCAGTTTGTCAGCCGAGAAAAGAGTCAACATATTTTTCTGGTCGAGAGTTGTAATATATCTCGGACGAGACATTAACCACGGTTAAAAATCTCTCGTCCGAGAGTTATTCCATAGTTAGAAAAGTTTTTGGCCGAGAGTTTTAAACTTTCTTGTTCGAGAGTATTGCCATAGTTTTTACATTAAAATATTGGAAATGTTTCTTGGCTGAGAGTTTAGATTCCTTTTTAACTCTTGGCTGAGAAATGTTTAACTTTATAAATCCAAACCCCCTCCCCGCCTAGCCGACCATCATCATAATTTTCCTAGTTTTTCGTTGTGAGGCTTTCACCTTGAAAACCAAGCTATTGCTTTTCAGGCTTGGTCATTGGCTTTCGGGCTTCTGCTTAGTCCATCGTCATCATTTGATTGGTTTTTCGGTCAGGGGAAGAGGTTTTCGGGCTTCTGCTTAGTCTACCATCGCACCATTTAAGGTTTTTCGGTTAGGCAATGTAACCATTTTTCGTGCTTGGTAAGGCCTTTTCAGGCTTGCAAACAGAGTTTGGGCACCCATTTCATGTGCCATTTTAGTCGAACATCATCATCGTTCCGGTTCACACCAAGACGAAGGGGTTTCCGCTCAATTAGGTCAGAATTTTCTATCCTGGTATATGCATTTTTTCATTCTTTGCATTCGAAGATACATGCTACATTTCTTTCCTGAAATTACCAGTTCTCATAAGGCCGTGTTTAGACTCTCTATCTTCTAGTTATGCCACCATTTATGTATTGAATTTACCATCTCTTGGGCCCGTCTAGGAATTGATTGGGCATTTGATAACAAACCTGTAATTAACTTAAATAAATAAACCATGACCGAGCAATCATTCAGTCGAGAGGGTGAGTTTTGGGCTTGGTGTCTCGGGCATAGCTGGTAGGCAACATAGCTAGTAGCAGAGGTACCTTACCCCCTTTCACCATAAATTCTACCCCTCAAAACTAGTCCCTGCCTTGCCCCCCCTCTCCTTTCTCGACGATATAGCTACACATGACAGTGAAAGAGATGAATTTAGTTAAGCGAGCCAGGACACTCACAGAAGGAACTAAGTTAGTAACGAAACATAGAGGACTAAGTAACGGCAGGGAAGTAGGCACTTAGTAAGTAGCGGGACAGAGAGAGGGCTTTTCTCAGTGAAAGAAGGGGTAGGTATCAGTTCAATAGGATATAATTATGAATCAAAAGGTCCTTATATTACCCGAGCTAGCTAGATTGAATGGTATTGACTTTATTTCATCGAAGAATACTTTATTTAGGACGAGTAATGCCTTATGAGGAGGTCTTATGAACTGAGGCTGGTTCCT
>LPNX010771551.1:55306-121966 GCA_001517045.1 Pseudotsuga menziesii | reverse complement strand
GGGTGAAGGTAGTAGCACCATTCCATCCATCCCATTGTCCTAGGTTGAAGATATAAATCTTGGGTATAGGATGTCGAATCTCCCTGGCCCACCCCCAATAATTTAAATTCTAGTGACTGTGAAGCTCTTCCATAGAATGTGACTAGGGTGGGTAAATATATCCTATTATATTGTGGTACCTCTGATTTGGATTCCTGACTTTAAGCAAGTGGTTGTTTGGCAGCACTCAATGCCATGTCCTGAAGTGTAAGTTCATGAATGAAAGCACTTGTCCTTTCCTTCCTGGCTTGCTTCGTAACTTGGCTAGGCTGGGAGAATAAACCCGGGATGGGAGATGAATGAAATGGCGAGATAATATCACTTACGTGTTTCTTGCTTGCTTGCTAGATTGATTGTGGGTGGGATGCTACTGGTGGGCTTCTCTCGCTTGCTTGCTAAATTGATTTTTTATTTTTTATTTTTCCGGGGGGTGGGAGGTTAAGGTGGCTCATTGGGGTACAGAAAGCACTTTCTTATTTTATAAAAATGACATTTAACTATGTTCCTCTATGAGAAGTAGAATTGAATCAATTGATTTTTTGTTGAGCGCCTTCTTTATCTGGTTGAACCTAGGCTTGTATAAGAGGTGGGCTGGTACGAAATCACCCGATGAAGCTGGGCCAACTTGTTAATGCTAGAACCTTTTGTGGATATATAATTTGGTGAGAGGATAGAGTTTAACTATGGCTAATATTTAACGAGGAAGGTTAGTAGACCATGGCGCTATACGCGTTTCTCTAGTCAGTTGACTTTGCAATTGGCAAGGAGATTGAAGTGGAAGTGGATGGCTTGCTTTTATATACTTTCCCGGAGTACGGAAGGTACACGCTCAGTCCACCAACCAAGTACACCCAGTACGCGTAAGGAATCCACACAGTACATGTCCACCAAACCCACGTCCAAGTCCAACGATCAAGTTCACCTACACAAAGGCGTTCCAGTCTGCCTAAGGAAATCGCCCAGGAAATTAGTAAAGTCCAACAAACCCACCTTAGTTAATAGACCCAGGACGCTTTCACTACACTTTTAGTTCAATACGCTACTCCCAACTTAACATCTAGACCCTTCTTTCTACGATTACCGCTCCCATCAATCGCTTACTCTTACCCAACTCACGTAACGATACCGCTATTTTGGACTCTTCATTATACGATTACCATACACAAAAAACAACTTTAATACCTAGTACAAGCGCACGGGTTAAATCCCAAGCCCTAGGAAACAATGTTTAGCGTAGGTAAGTAAGTCTTCTTTCTTTCCTTATCTATGCATGTATATAGTAGCTCAAGGTTATTTGAAGGATCTAATTATCGTAGTACATGTGGCTCTGATGCAACCAAAAAGCCATGTGTCTTTTCCCTACCACTGTGTATTTCCTTCTGCCTATTGCTGTGTCTCCTTCTGCCTACCCAATGTGTATTTCATCCTCCCCCCCTTGCTCCGACTGGATGAATTATAGATGCGATTGACCTAGAGATTTCAGTGCTAGTAGCCTTTGACACTGTAACCGGATTATCTGGATTAGTCAGTTAAACAATTGTTGCTGGATCTTGAACAGGGAATCTACAACTTAATTTGCCAGAGAAACTTCTAGCTATGCTACTGGATATGCTTATGGCTTAGCTCCTACAACCCTAGCTTATTGTGCTAGTCCTACTACATACTGGGTGGTGGGTAATTGAAAATAGTTGATTTAGGAAAAGGTAGAGATACATAGCTTACTACTAATACTTACAGTAAATGTATTATGTAGGAATACCTCTTTCAATAATTATTGGGATGCATAAGCATTATAAGAGTTTGCCTCGAAGAATAATTGACCTCTTTCCTAATATTTTAATTGAGATGTAATGAATAAAAGGAGAGTTAGGATAAATGAAAATCGAACTAAATCTAGATTCCAATCCTTTTAAGGGAAGACCCTACATATTGAATCCTAGGATCACCATTGTTGGGCCATTTGGGGTACTGAAAATCATTTATTATTTTTAATAATAATTGCAAACCCTAATACGAAATATTACCTAATAACTTTTTTGGAGTTGCATATATATTTTCCTCTACAAATACGGGTTTTCCATTATGTTGCATTCGCCATAAAAAATTGAACGGTCGGGGGAGGTTTTTCAAATTGACCAGACATAACTCTTCCGATGAAACATTCTTCCCTAACTGGATAGCAATGGAACCTCCTGGGCACTCACTGACTGACTTACTTATTGGCAATGATTTATAACCACTGTGAATGACCTTCAACACTTAGCTATCCCAACAAACAAACAACCAAACAAACATGGATTCAAGGGTTGTTTATTTAGGGAATGTCAATGGTCCAATTGGGGTATTGAAAATAATTTATTATTTAATAATAATTGCATTTTGCATTTCATAAAGTTTCGCTATGTTATTAGGTATGGAATATTTTACGTTTAGGGGCAGCGAGAACCTATCCATTTGCTGGGTAGGAAAGAAACCAAGCAAGGGCTTGTCCAAACCGATTCTGCTGGTCGAAATCGAGAGTTGTTTCCCCAACCCAACCCATGAATGCTAGAACTTGTGGTGGTGGTGAAACAAATGACATGATACCTACATATTGAATCCTAGAATCAGATAGAGGGTAAAAGAAGAAATAGATTAATATTGGTTATTAGTCTGATCTTCCTGAATCATATTTGAATAGTCCAATTATGATTCAAGACAAGAAGACATGATCCCTAGAAATTCCAGTATCTATTGATTTGTAGACCTCAACCCCAATTATGACCATGATTAGTTCCCACCCTACTTATGTCCATGATTAGTTTCCAACACCCTTTAGTGACAAGGTGCTAGATCATGTTGGAGGACATAAATAACACTTACTAGGATTATAGTTGGATTCTTGCGGTACAAATAAGTATGTAGTACCAAAGAAGATAAATAATATGGCCTTCACAACTAAATGGGGATATGATGTGTACAATGTCATTACATTCCAGTACCCTTGAAATGTTCTCTTAGATTTCCCTTGCAACATTTTTTGAATATATATATATATATAAGTTTTTGAAGGTATACTTAGATGATTGGATGATGCACAATCTATTGAAAGATCATATTTTGATTCTTCACTTGAGTTTTTAGAGGTGTCGGTAGCTATGAATTGTCTTAGAACTGAAAATGTGCATCTTGTACACCCATGTTGGAATTATGATAGGACATGTTGTCTTCATGAAAGTGTATTGTTTGATCCCACTAAGATCATTGTCACTAGTAACTTAATCCACCCACTAATGTCCATATCTTGCAACTAAATCTTGGATAAATTGGGTATTCTTGACAATTCATCAATGGTAATGCTACTATTAAGAAGACTATGGAGTAATTGAAGAATGAAACAGATAAAAACAAAGAATGTATTTGTACAAGGAATGCGAAGCATCCTTAACATCCTAAAAAATAAACTGGTAATGATGGAAATTTTAGTTTTCCCTAAGTGGATGGTTGAATTCCATGTACATGCCAATGTTTCAATTATCATTTGGAGAGGTATCCATGCACAACCTAGAGAATCAATCTTATTTCATAAAGTTTACTTTAACAGAATTACGTTGATTCGATCCAAGTGAAACTATGCCAGTACTAAAGTGGAAGGCCTAGCCATGGTATACATGCTCCATATGTTTGAGAATTAGTTGTTAGGTGGGTATTTTAAATTCTTCATAGATCATTGAACTATGAAGTCAATAAAACTATGTTGGGAGGTCATATCTAAATATGGTGACTCTTATTTTAGGAATTTGTCTTTGAGGTTAATTATCTCTATTTACAACATCATAGATAAGCACGAGTAAGAACTACTGTAAACACGCTATTTCAATAAGGAGAACATGAACACCATAAATTAATGGGAATAAGAAGAAGCATCAATCTAAGTAATGAGTACAACGCTTACTAATAATAATTACAGTAAATGTATTAGCTGCGTAATATCCATAATGTATGATCATATTGTACAATGATCTAAATATCTTTACTAGAAGAACCCTAGTTATATCAATATTCTATGTAAGTTCTTATAAAAAATACAAAGTATAGTTTTTGAGGCTGATCCAGACTAGGTATGTCCCTTCGTGTCCACCATATTTTAGAGGCTAATCCGGACTAGGTATGTCCCTTCGTGTCCACCATATTTTTGAGACGGATCCGGACCATATCCAATATTAGATGCTTACTAGAACTACTCAGTAATACTGAAAATAACAATCCTAGGTGGAAGACTATAATATCCCAAATTGAATCTGGTATAGATTATTGTGATTGTTCTTGTGTTTTGGTTGATGACTCTTAACACTTCTCTGATCAATACATTCCTTAACCTCTATTTTGTTTGTAAATGAGGGTGTAATGTTTGAATAGGGTTTACTATAGGAACTTTCACAACACAATTCAGGGTTCCTTATCATACTAGACTTGCTGATATCTATACTCAGTAATGATCTTTATTTGTATCCAATATCATACTTAACCCAGAGATTCATAAAAAATTGCAATATATATCCATAAATAACAGTAGCATAGAAATAATGTAAATTCAGGAAATTATCATATCTGATCTGAGAAGTACCTTGGACAACAATAACTAAGATGGCAGTCTTTTAAGCCTTAACAAAGTTGAATTGTAGATGACTGTACAAATGATTTTAGTGATTAAGGTGATGCCCAAATTTTGAAGATAACGAATGCCTAAGAATGTCCCAGCTATGCAAATAATTAATTTCCCAGATTGATGGTTCACGTCGTCTCAAATAGTGATAAGGGTGGATTGCATGATGGTTGTAGTAACCTAATATAAACACGTAGATTTATGAATATGCTTAAACGAAATGGAATATTTGAGTACCACACTTAGCTAGGAGCACCTTCCATGTGTTGATCCCTTCCTTCTTATGTGCATGCAGATCTCAAATAATAATGGAAAGTCAATCTCTAAGGGTTGTAGCAGTTTGATGTAGAAACACAGATGATGAATAGGCCCCAATGGAAGTGGGTTTACTTGAGAGCTATGCCCATATTGGAGGAAGGGAATCCAGATAGACTAATGATGCCTCTATTAAGTGTATGCAACCCTTAAAGATGTGAACATGATCTCTTTAGTACTCCATCCCTCTTATCCAGGGAAATTTAAGTGAGCCTTTGTTGCGTTATTTCCTTCCTGTAGAGATCACGCTTATTAAACAGGTTGAGTTCCCTCGTGATAATCCTCTACTCACTGGTAACTTGTTGCCAATAGAATGAACCTTTTCCTGCAGTAAATCGCTGCCCTGTGCTTTGAGGAGGAATGGATGGAGATAACCACAATTTCAGTATACAATTCAGCAGTAGCTGTATAGAGGAAGATTGTTTCCCAGAACTTGGTGGAGACCCCCCTTTCTCAACAATGATATGATCGCTGCCATGATTAATGAACAGATATGCCCAACTATAAAATTTAAGGAAGCTCCAACAATTCCCTAAACACAATGAATCTCTGATTCAATGAAGTACACAATGGTGAATCTGGACGATTCACCCTAGCAATTGGTTAGGTTGTATAGATTTCTCCACCGAATCCAATTAGGTCAAGGCAATCCACCCTAAACCCTAAGTAGCTCACCGAGCTCCCAAAACGTGTTTCCAAAAGATGAATAATAACAATGATACCATTTTGGTTCAACTAACCTTCTTATATAGCTTTTAGGGTTTGTATGTCAGTTTTAGGGTTTGCAGGCATGCCACTTTTAGGGTATGCATGTCACTTTAGGGTTTGCATGCATGTCACTTTTAGGGTTTGCATGCATGTTATTTTTAAGGTTTGCATGCATGTCACTTTTAGGAACATTTCAAAGATAGTGGCAAGTCTAGTAGAAAAAAATACTCTTGAAACTCAAGTAGAAAATAGTAATCTTGGGTGTAAGCCACAGTGGCAAGATGAGTAGAATTAATATTCTTGAAGCTCATGTTTTTGGTAGCTGACCAATTTATCTAATTTAATATTTAAAGGAATTTAGGTATTTTTTGTGATATTAGGTAATTGTCCCCTAAATGTTTCTCATTTTTCTTTTCCAGGTAACATATTTTGGAGGGAACCTCTTGGGCGTTTCCTCTCATTCCAAGGATGGTACCCAGGGTAAACCCTAGGTTGTTCAAGGCGCAAGGCCATGTTAACAACTCATGAATAGATTATGTATAGCTAATCAACATAGATTATGTATAACTAATCAACATTCAGCTCACTAACAGGAAACGTGTCAGAAAGTGGGATTTGAACTCCGGTGGGGAGGGTAATAATTTTTTTCGACACCGCTTTTGTCTTATAATTTTGAAGAATAGGGGCATGTATCTAACAAAATGTCCAATGATTTCACAATTTGGTTTTGTCCTCATTTTTGCAAAGAAGGAAAAGAGATGTCCAAGAAAGCCTCTCTTATCCCAAGTAAGATGTGTTTCTTAATCAACAACATAATTTTATAGGGTTTCCAAATGAAGACCACGTGATGTGTTTCACTCTAGTTTGAGATGCATAACCATCCTTGGGGACTGAATTTTGTGTCATGATGTTCATTTGGTGAGGTCTACCATTAGATGTGTATCTTGCTTCCCCATTAAATATGTCACTCGAGGAATCATTGTATTCAAAAATTCCTATTCAATCAATGAAGTATACAATGGTGAATCTGGATGATTCACCCTAGCAATTGGTTAGGTTGTATAGATTTCGCCACCGAATCCAATTAGGTCAAGGAAATCTTCCCTAAACCCTAAGTAGCTCACCGAGCTCCCAAAATGTGTTTCCAAAAGATGAATAATAACAATGATACCTTTTGGTTCAACTAACCTTCTTATATAGCTTTTAAGGTTTGCATGCCAGTTTTAGGGTTTGCAGGCATGTCATTTTTAGGGTTTCCATGCATGTCACTTTTAGGGTTTGCATGTATGTCATTTTTAGGGTTTCCATGCATGTCACTTTTAGGAACATTTCAAAGATAGTGGCAAGACAAGTAGAAAAAATAATCTTGAAACTCAAGTAGAGAATAGTAATCTTGGGTGTAAGCCAGAGTGGCAAGATGAGTAGAAATAAATACTCTTGAAGCTCATGTTTTTGGTAGGTGGCCAATTTATCTAATTTACTATTTAAAGGAATTTAGGTATTTTTTGTGATATTAGGTAATTTGTCCCATAAATGTTTTTCATTTTTCTTTTCCAGGTAACATATTTGGGAGGGAACCTCCTGGGCGGTTCCTCTCATTCCAAGGATGGTACCCAGGGTAAACCCTAGATTGTTTAGGGCACAAGGACATGTTAACAACTCATGAATAGATTATGTATAGCTAATCAACATTCAACTCACTAAGAGGAAACATGTTAGAAAGTGGGATTTGAACTCCGATGGTGAGGGTAACAACTTTTTCGGACACCACTTTTGTCCTATAATTTTGAAGAATATGGGCATGTATCTAACAAAATGTCCAATGATTTCATAGTCTGTTTTTGTGCTCATTTTTGCAAACAAGGAAAAGAGGTGTCCAAGAAAGCCTCTCTTATCCCAAGTAATATGTGTTTCTTAATCCACAACATAATTTTATAAGGCTTCCAAATGAAGACCACATGATGTGTTTCACTCTAGTTTGGGATGCATAACCATCCTTGGGGACTGAATTTTGTGTCATGATGTTCATTTCACAAGGTCTACCATTAGATGTGTATCTTGTTGCCCCATTAAATATGTCACTTGAGGAATCATTGTATTCAAAATTCCTATTCAATCAATGAAGTACACAATGGTGAATCTGGATGATTCACCCTAGCAATTAGTTAGGTTGTATAGATTTCACCATCGAATCCAATTAGGTCAAGGCAATCTGCCCTAAACCCTAAGTAGCTCACCGAGCTCCCAAAACATGTTTCCAAAAGATGAATAATAACAATGATACCCTTTTGGTTCAACTAACCTTCTTATATAGCTTTTAGGGTTTACATGCATGCCACTTTTAGGGTTTGCATGCATGTCACTTTTAGGGTATGCATGTCACTTTAGGGTTTGCATGCATGTCACTTTTAGGAACATTTCAAAGATAGTGGCAAGACGAGTAGAAAAAAATACTCTTGAAACTCAAGTAGAAAACAGTAATCTTGGGTGTAAGCCACAGTGGCAAGATGAGTAGAAATAAATACTCTTGAAGCTCATGTTTTTGGTAGCTAACCAATTTATCTAATTTAATATTTAAAGGAATTTAGGTATTTTTTGTGATATTAGGTAATTTATCCCCTAAATGCTTCTCATTTTTCTTTTCCAGGTAACATATTTGGGAGGGAACCTCTTGGGCGGTTACTCTCATTCCAAGGATGGTACCCAGGGTAAACCCTAGATTGTTCTTGGCACACGGACATGTTAACAACTCATGAATAGATTATGTATAGCTAATCAACATTCAACTCACTAAGAGGAAACATGTCAAAAAGTGGGATTTGAACTCCGGTGGGGAGGGTAACAACTTTTTTCGGACACCACTATTGTCCTATAATTTTGAAGAATAGGGGCATGTATCTAACAAAATGTCCAATGATTTCACATTCTGGTTTTGTGCTCATTTTTGCAAAGAAGGAAAAGAGATGTCCAAGAAAGCCTCTCTTATCCCAAGTAAGATGTGTTTCTTAATCAACAACATAATTTTATAGGGCTGCCAAATGAAGACCACATGATGTGTTTCACTCTAGTTTGGGATCCATAACCATCCTTGGGGACTGAATTTTGTGTCATGATGTTCATTTGGCAAGTTCTACCAATAGATGTGTATCTTGCAACCCCGTTACGTATGTCACTCGAGGAATCATTGTATTCAAAAATTCCTATTCAATCAATTATTTGTTCTTGTTATAGTGGTGCTTCTTCCTCCTCATGAACCATGTACACCAAAATATCTTCTAGATTTCCTATATTTGTTGTCCAGTTGTTTACTTTTCCCTGTACTGGTTGTAAGAACTAAGGTCCCATATTCTAAACCAAGTGGAAAATTGTCTTGTACTTATTAGTTGTTAGATGAGGCTTGAGATGGAGGAGGCACGCCTTGAATTATTTGACCAAATTGATGAGAGATAAGGGATAGGGGGGTGAAGGTTGAGAAAATGTCGTTCTTTCTAACTACGGGTGTTCCGGATTTGGGAATACTTGAGCCACAACCTTTAAGGGATCACATTTGGCCTTTTTGATTGTTAATCTGAAATATATTTATCAAGTTCTTTGACATGTTTTGACATGCTTTTAACGTGAGAATTTATCATCATGCACAGGTGCACAATGTTAAATTTGGTAAATTTAAATTTGACATTAGATGTTGAAAGTGCCGATACATCAATGGAAGATAAAGGAAGTTTCTGCGAAAATTAGTGGACGAGAGCATCGACGCGGAGGAGAAAAGCCTAAAAATTTGCTTAAGTGTTGAAAGCGTTGGAAGAAATTAGTTGTTTGGACCGCCGATGCCGTCGGTGAAATTTAGTTGATGGTGCAGCCGACGCGGCGGCGGACAAAGAAGGAATTTTTGCCGAACTGTCGGTGAAAATTTAGATGATGGAGCCGCCGACGCGGCGGCGGACAAAGAAGGAATTTTTGCCGAACTGTCGGTGAAAATTTAGATGATGGAGCCGCCGATGCGGTGACAAATGTCGACGAAAGTTAGACGATAAGGGCACCGACGCGGAGGAGAAAAGAGAAAAAAATTTCTTTAAGTGTTGGAATCATCGAAATTTTTTTGTTGATTAAGCCACCGACACATTTCAGAAGATTGGTGGTTCGGACCACCGACACGTCAGGAGAAATTATTTGTTTGGTCCGCCGATGGGCATCGGGAAATTTTAGTTGTCTGGGTTGCCCATGCAGTGAAATCATTTAGTTTTGCGTCACCAACACATAGTGTTTAGTGGTTTCGATCACTGACAAGTTGTATGGTCTACGAAACCCACAGATGGTTTGTTGCCTGCCATTGAGGATACCTAAGGAACTATCCACCCGAAGAATAGTGCTTCCGATCGCCGATGCCGTGCCATGGAGTTAGTTTCCTTGTCGATGTTGTAGGGGTTAATAGTTTCGATCGTCGATATACTGTCATTGCCGATAATAGTCCGGAAGCCTAGACAACTAAGGGTCCGACACGTCGGAGAAAAATAGATGAACAGATCGCCGATGAGCAGTGGAGAAAATTGGCTGTTTTGACTGCCGAAGTGTCGGAATTTTAGTTGGGAAGAGGTCTGATTGAGCAAAGGAAATTTTGAGTTTTTCAAAGTGGGATTTCTCAGTGAATTTCAGTGGGATTTTCAGCAGATTGTCAGTGGATCATAGGGCTGAAAAGGAAGAAAATTCTAGGTGGCTGAAGTTGGCAATTCAGACCAAAATACAGTTGTATGTAAAAGTGTATAATTTTTGGTGAAAATCGTCATTCTAGAAGTGGTGTGGTTTTCACATCCAAAGTCAGAATGGAGCATGGGGATAGGCGTTGGAAAGCTTATCCAACAAGGAACAAGGGAGAATCACCAGAATTTGAATGAGGAGCAGAAAAGTACTAGTGGTTGCTGAAAATAATTGCGTTGTTGTCAATATGGAGTATCCGAGGATTGCATGCCTAGAGATAGCAAAGACCATGAAGTTGAACCAACTATTATGTGGAAGAGGAATTCCAAGCAAAGATGAGGGTTTTGAAAAGGAAAGTCCCCTAAACCCTGTCTTGCTAACTATATTATATTTTATAAGCTTGTGTACATAGAAATTATGGCATGGGGATGCTGAAAATGCATGGGGATATGCTTGCGTGCATAGGATATTACATATTAGTAAAAATAGTGAGAATTATACATTTATAATGAACCACTAATGGTAAATTTTGCATTGGTGTTGGCATTAGTGGAAAAACCAACGACAACATGAGCATGGTTGAATATGTTACTGATGTTGATGAATGTGACCTGCAACCCTATGGAGAAAGGGATAAGGCAACAAATCCAGGATCAAAAGTTGGTGAGCAATTTCTGCAATCTCCTGCAAGAGACCAACCAAACTGGTAATGTCAAGGGTGTAAGTACGATCCATGCAGGTAATGGTTTAATTATGACAATCGCATGAAGTGGAAAAGCAAGAGATCTCATACCATGTGGTTATTTAAAATTTATACTACATTCATATAGAAGTATATCTTGCCTTGTGAATGTTGACATGAACTTAATAACCAGGACAAGTGAGGACTGGTGGTCTTGATTATAGTAATGCATCCTATATGAGGTAGTCTTGGTCAATCCATGGTATGTTTGAATGCATAGTACTCCTGAATCAATACAAGGTGGCATTGAGTGGATATGCATTAAGAGATTTTATAAATCTTGTAGTTATGCATTGAATGGATGCATATGAAAAGTTTGAGTAAACATTGTAAATATGCATACATAAGTGTAGGTACAAATGTTGTGATGCATTGCATGAATGCATCGAGATAATGCTTGTTTATCATGACTAACTAATGGCTGAAATGATGAATTAATGATAATTCTAGAACCATTTCAAGAGCTGTTATGAATGCAGGATAGTAAGTGCATCAAGAGGGTATTCATGATCGATTAGCTGCCGGAAATACTCTATGGAAGGGCAAGGTGGTACAAATGATATGCTTGTGAAGTAAGGAGTATCTAAACACTTCATTTAAGTTGCATAAATGATGTGACTTTGCAATTTTAGTATGATAATGATTCACGTGAAGTAAATGAGTATTGGTAATATTGATGCGATTAACAGCTGGAAGTATTTGAATTCTATAATTCTGAAAATGCTTCAGTGATTGTTGCAGCAATGAAAAAGTTATATGTATCAAGACTTACCAAGTGTTTGGTTGATTGAAGTTCAGATTTTAGGTAGATTGTTTGGGGCGTGGAAATATGGGTAAGACCATGACAAAGGCCGAAATCTACCTTGTGAAAGAGCCAAACCTCATGAGAATAGTCTCATGGCTGTGAAATTAGTCTGTATGCAGAATGAGTTGTCAATTTGAATTTGTAAATTTCAGATTGAGAAATTGCTGACAACTACTAAGCACTATTGGCTTGCATAGAATTGTGTCAGGAGGACGCATTGTAAGTGGGTGTTCATGTTATGCTAGTAAGCATAAAATCATAATGGGCATAGTGGTGCTACTTACAAGAGACCAACAAATGAGTATCACCTCATTACCAAGCAAATCAATTTCTGTAGTAGACAGAGTTGCAAATTCACATTGAATTTAATTACTAATGCCATTGCTTGGTTATGGAACAATCAAATTTGGATTGTATTGTTAGACAATGATTGATTGTTTGGCTACTTGATGAATGTGCCAAGGGTACACATTGCAGGAAGACCATGTGTGATGGCCTGCAGGAGCAAAACTTCATGGGGAGGTTTACCCCTATCTTGGAAATGGGTTTCGAGTGAAACTCCATTGGACATTTTGGAAATGTCCCATCTACACTACATGTTTGGTAAGCAACATGAGTGAGATGGCATAGATAATGTCATTAAGACATGTGTGGGATATGGAATGTAAAAAGGAGTTAGGGATGGAAAATTGAGGGACTGTCAACTCAGAGAAGGGAGCCCCCATTCCTCCTTAACGAAGGAATACTGCATCAGCAAATGGATAAGTGTTCAGTGACCCTAGCTAAGAATATGCATGTCAAATTGTTAAATTCCATATGCAGATCATGTTTTGATTTTATTTCCATTATGACAGATTGCTTGAGTATGAACAGGACCTACATGGCTCACATCGGAAAGGGGTGCACACTTTTCCCAATGTCAAGTCATGAAAGGGTTTTTAATATTGACTACACCCTAGGGAGTGGACGCACTCCTGGTGTCTCAATACTTGATAGTGAATGATATGAAACATGATTACAGTTTTAGAGCAATAACGCTGATGAGTTTGCTTATATTGCTTGTGTTTCCAGGATAAACAGATGCAGTTTGGTGTTCTACACTAAAGGGAAAAGGATGTTGTGGAGATTGTGGAGACGTTACAGTGTTGTCTTGACTACCTGCAGTCTGATAAACCCAACTGTTAGCTGGCTTGGTTGAGTAGCCTGATAAACCCAGTAGTGTATTGGCTTGACTGCCTGCAACTTGATAAACCCAATTGTGTATTGGCTTGGCTGGACAGTCTGATAAACCCAACTGTAGGTTGGCTTGACTGTGCTTGATATGTATAAAAGGATGTGGTGAAGATGTCACTGAAATAGAGCTGTTATATGCCTGGGGATCCATAGTAGATACTGGACTTGGAAATGGTCGTGGTAATGTTCCAATCCCAGTCGATGTGAAGGTGTACTGGCTGGACATTAATTATTTGATGTTGTGGAGCAGCCTGTGTGCTGACCTAACATCCAAGTCCATAGGAAATCCCAAGGCTTGCAAAGCGAAGCAGGACCCCGTGGACCAGAGAGGATACACACAATAAAGATAAGTATTGGATTATTTTGCAGCTTCTTGCTTATGAATATACATGTGTATATGATCTGGTTATGATATTCTAAGCTCTTGTTTAAGAGATAAAAATGGATGAGAATAAACTAAACATTTGAATCTATTCAATGTTTGAATATAGGTATCGATGGGAGCGAGGACTATGAGGGAATCCTAGAGGTGCATGTGGACATGTGACTGTCCTGAAGAGCTCAAAGTGAGCAATAATGAAAAAGGTGCTAGTGGGACTGTGAAGGTCCTAGCAGCCGAGAGTTGTAGACAAACCATGTGGAGAGACTCCATGGTTGAGAGGCCTGGAATAGACTGGAAGCACTAAGTGTCATGACCAAGAAGGGTTGGTCAAGCATTCACGGTGAAGTGAAAGAGGCTAAGAGCATGAAAACCGCAGTGGTGGTGTGGATTCCAGAATGGGACAAGGCAAAGAGGGGAAAAACTCTTGCTGCTCTCTCTTTCCTTTTTTTTGATTATATATATATATATATATACTTATGCATTGTGAAAACAAAAGATTGTTGAATGCATGTATGGCTGAAAATAGAATGTGTTTATTTGCTTAAAATAAATTGTGAATGCTGGAATAGTTAATTCCCTGCCCAAGAATGGACATGAATGAGCTCATGTGCCTGTTGGGAAGGCATGAAAAGTATGAAAGTCTCCTTGAGAAGACTTGGACTGCCATGCCAATTGGGCAATTAATTGACTAATTTTAATGCCTATATTATGCTTGGTCTAACAGAATTTCAATGATGCATCTCACAGGTGAGAAAAGTGAAATCCAGTTGTGCACATTAATCATGGCAACAGACCAAAAGCTATTGGACTTGGCTGGAAGTCTCCTTCAAAAAATTGCCAAGACCCAAGAAAATCTTGGAGAGATGCTCAAGATACAGAAAAGGCAGAATGAGATGAACCACTAGATTTTGCAAGACTCTTTTTGTTTGCAAAATGAGGTAAAAATCCTTCTGGGAGCAATCCGTAAAGGAAAGAAAAGTGGATCAATGATGGGGCATTTGTCCAATCGGTCCGTTAAGAAACGTTCCATGCATGAAGACTCAAAAGAAATTGAGCAGGTAAAGATGAAGCAGCCAGCGAAATGTTGGAAATGCGGAGAACATCATTACTGTCGAGACTGCCCAACAAGGGAACATCAA
This sequence comes from Pseudotsuga menziesii, assembly GCA_001517045.1. Taxonomy (NCBI): domain Eukaryota; kingdom Viridiplantae; phylum Streptophyta; class Pinopsida; order Pinales; family Pinaceae; genus Pseudotsuga; species Pseudotsuga menziesii. The sequence goes on along the minus strand of LPNX010771551.1, from coordinate 107,263 downwards.
GAGGGTAGCAGCCACAAAGTTCCTAGACTTGGGGATGAACCGAAAGCTGAGAACAAGTAGGAGAAGCTCGTGGAAGCCAAAGGGATTGGTCCTGAAAGTTTAAAGTAAATAATTGAATGTGGGACAGATTTGCAAAAATTTTAAAATTTTGGATGTGTAAATTGTATATGTATTCCCATGTATTGGAACACCGAGGACGATGTTATTCCAAGGGGGAAGGGATTGTAATACCTCGGTTTTGACCCCGTTTGCATTAAAAAGTACATGATGTATATATTGTAATTAATCATGGTGCAGAGCTAAAGGCAAAAGCCCCACCATCGATTTGGTTGTGTTATGTTTCGGCAATTGGGATCATTGCCGATGGTATATCGTGTAATCCAACACATTATAGTTTTGGCATCATGTAAATATGCACTTTAATTAAAATGAACCTAAAACCAGCTACGACGGTGCAACGATAATGAAAAGGGCATGATTTTCCTAAGGATAAGGGGGGGGGTTTTCAAACCTTGAGCCTTTGGGGGGAAAAGCCATGTGTCAGCTGTTGAACCCATTTGGTTGTCACCCACCTTTTTGTCTTACTCACCTTTCCTTGTCTTATCATCCAACTACCACATTAAAGGTTCTGCTGTTAGTGGGGCAGTTATTGCTGGAGAGTGGAGTGTGGTAGGACTATCAATCCTTTCCCACATGCACACTCCACCAGCAGGTTGACCCTCACGTTGGCAGGAAAAACCACTACCCCATCTTGGCATGCAATTTTTCCCATTCTCTCGACGACTGCATGGGACACTTCCACTCCCCCACTCTCCCAAGCTTGTTCATCTCACACAGAGACGTTCTACTTCCTCACGCACCGTTTGGTGGATTCTCCATCATTTTTCCATCTCACGCAGAGAGTTGGGGGGTGCGGATTCGGCCGTTGGCGTTATGGGCTGGGGGCGTGTATTCTCCCTTACCGATTGTGGTCTGTGTGTATGTTCTTTCCCAGGCACAGGCTGAGGATCTGTTTACCTTTCCATTTCGGACTGTGTATGTTTCCCATGGCTTCATTGTTGAGAGCGGGCTGTTGTTTTTTTGGTTTTTTGTTGGCTGTGGGTTCGGCTACGCTTTGGGGGATGTATGTGTCATTATTGAGTCATTTTGGCCGCGATAGGGCCAAGAACGACTCAAGGATTGATTTCCCCTATCCCAGCTGTGAATAGCTTGTTTTACTGCGGGTATGCAGTGGTTGGTATTCGGAATGTGTGGAGTGGGATTGAAGGCTGGGTATGCTTGAGAAACTTGGTGTTTAACAGCCACACAGACAGAGTTAGATGACTGGATTTATTCTCCACAACCCATGAATGGCACTGGAAAGGAAGTCAGGGCCCGAGGGACTGATTCCTGGTGTTGGGTGTGTGTGGGTGTCTTAGAAGTTAGGCTAGCTGTGGTGTAGGCATCCTTAGCTCTCCAATGAGACCACCAGCTTAGCATTCAACTTCTCCCAGCTCCTTGATAGCCTGATAAACCCTACTGTGTCGGCCTGGCTGATTTGTGTACCTTGGCTATGTGTAAGCCTGCTTAGTCCCTTATTCCTTGGGGAATCATGCCCAGCTCAGGGGTGGCAGTTTTGTTGAGAGATTGATGAGCACGCTGGCGTATGGTTTGGTGGAATGTTGCAGCGATGTAGCTGGTTGCGGGACGAATTCTACATAAGATAAGCATTATTGACTATTTCATCTCTGCAATTACATTTACTGTTTAATGAATCATGATGAACATGTTGATGCCTGAATGTATGTTTGCTTCCGCTGTATGTTGAGTAATTATGCATCCTTGCATGTTTTATGTTCAAGCATTTCGGTTTTTTTTTTTATGTATGTTCATGTTCATGGGCTAGTTTCCCGGATGTTTACGGTTATGGTAGCATCCTTTTCACCGGCCGGAGGGTCGAGGACGTTACAGTCTCAATATCGACGCTACCCATATTTTTCTCCACATTTTTCATTTCCTCGTCACCTCGATGCTTTTCATTTCTTTCATCAACGTGTTCCTCGACAATCTGCATTCCTTCATCACCACCATGTGCGAGGTTCACATTTTGCATTTCTTCGTCACCGCAAAGTGCCTCCACATTTCTTTCCATTGCTCTTGTTTATCTTAACTTTCTCATATTTTCACGCTTTTTCTCTTTCCTTGACTCTTCATCAGTTCTGGTGCAATCATATTTTTTTCGCCAATTCCTTTGATTTCCCATGTTGAAGGAATTAAAACCTAAAATCCAATGCATAAAAAGATATGAGAATTGAAAGTTAAATACATACATTGAAAAAAAGATAACAGCAAGACCCAACAAGAGTAATATGTTAAGCACTATTGTACGAAAACTTATAGGTCTGCCAAAACAAGGTTTTGCACCATAGAAAGTAAAATTACCTAGAAGTAGTCTCAAGAAAATGCCCGCCATATGAATCATAGGTTAAAGTAAATGCCCGCAGCATATGGTCAAGATGTACTCTATTTATATTTATACCTAAACATGATCTCAATTTGTATTAAGAATGTCTGATGAAAAAATTATGGATCTGCCAAAAAGGGTTTCAGGATAAATTTTTGAGAAAGTTCTGAAAATGACTAAGTGTTGGAAAACTGGTTTAGGTGGCCTTGGAAAAATGCCCGCCATACCTAATGGGTGAATGATAAAAATAATTTGAAACTACCATGCTCTAGCTTGTTAATAAGGATATCTCACCATAGTCTTAGTTTTCATAGAAGGTGTTTGATGACAAAATTAACAGCTTGCCAAAATAGGGGTTCAAGTTGCTTTTAAACCAAAGTAGCAAATCTGCCTAACTGGCCTCAGGGAAATGCCTGCCATAACTTGTGGGTTGAAGAAAATTATTGCACCATATGGTCATTGTGTAGATGGGTGTTTTGTCTACTTGTCCACATCTTGAGATCGACTTGAAAGTTCCTGAGGAAGAAGTTATGGATCTGCCAAAATAGGGTTTCAAGATAAACTTTGGAGAAAGTCCTAAAAATGACTAAGTGTTGGAAAACTAGCTTAGGTGGCCTTGAGAAAATGATTTTCGTCCCTAATGGGTGAATGATTAAAATAATATGAAACTACCATGCTCTATATTTTCAAGAAGGATAGCTCTCCATAGTCTTAGTTTTCACAGAATGTGTTTGATCACAAAATTAACAGCCTGTCAAAACAGGGGTTCAAGTTGCTTTTATACCAAACTAGAAAATATTCCTAAGTGGCCTCAGAGAAATGACCGCCATAGCTTGTGGGTTGAAGAAAATTACCGCACCATATGATCATTGTGTAGATGGGTGTTTTTTCTACATGTCCACATCTTTAGATCGACTTGAAGGTTCTTGAGGAAGAAGTTATGGATCTGCCAAAATAGGGCTTTAGGATAAACTTTGCAGAAAGTCATGAAAATGACTAAGTGTTGAGAAACTGGCTCAGGTGGCCCTAAGAAAATGCTTTCCGTACTTAATGGGTGAATGATAAAAATAATCTGAAACTACCATGCTCTAGCTTGTCAAGAAGGATATCTCCCCATAGTCTTAGTTTTCACAGAAGGTGTTTGATGAAAAAAATAAGAGCCTGCCAAAACAAGGGTTAAAGAAAATACCTTGATAAAAGAAAATTGTGGCTAAAAGAACTTGGATAATGCAAAATCTTAGCAGATCTGCAAACTTTGATATGTGAACTCCCGGCTGAAATATGGATATAAAAACTCTCGGCTAAAAAAACGCTCTGCAAACTCTCGGTGGGAACAATATCTGCAAACTCTCAGCAGAAAAACATATTAAAACTTCTCGATTGAGAGATTGATAAAAATATCTCAGACGAGAGCCTATTTATACACCTCTCGGCCAAGAAGTTTTGGAATCTCGTCGGAATCAGAGGAGTTTAATGTGTCGACCCCTAAAAGATTCTCGATGCATTATGTGACAAAACTCTTGGCTGAGATATATTTTATGTTTTCATCTAAGAGTTTAAAACAACTTTAGGACAAGAGATTTTCTTAACTCTGGGTTAGATTTTGAGCGAAAATAACTCTCGCCCGAGATATTTTAAATCTCTCGGCCGAGATATTTTCTCGGCTGAGAGTTGTTAGTCAACATTTCCAGCACCGTTTCTACATTTTTCAGAGATGTCTCACTTTAGCAAGGTTGAAACACTGCAAAAAAAGAGAATTACCTGTCGGAGTTTATACTAGTAGATTCATCATTCAATCTACTTTCTCATCATATATATATATTTTTAGTTTCATTTAGGATTTCTATTTTTACGATTTTTTTTCTAAACGTTATCATTAAAAAAACTAGTGAGTTAAAAGTTAGTGACAATAAAAATTCAATATCGTCACGAAGATGAAGCCAAATGTTTTTTAAAAAATCACAAGGTTCTTCCTTGCAGTGTCCTCTTCAAAAGGGTGCTTTTAGTTTTTTTGATAAGAGTCACATTTGAAATAAAATGAGATGACAAAAACATGTGTCAATAAGGCACCGTTTTTGGTACATATGTTATTTCGATAAATAATAAAAATTAGCATATAATTCTGAAAATCCTAAACATATAGTCCATGCACAACTGCAATGAGTGTAGATTATAATTATACATTTTGTTTCCCTAAAATAAATAACTATCTCTAAGAAAAAAGGAGGGCACAAAGGTCACTCATTATTCATACTTAAAATTTTAAAGTATATGTCATTGGTGGCCACCAAATTTTCCCCACTATATGTCGATAATTTAAAAAAAAAAAAAATGAGTACGTAGCTAATTCAATTATCTAAAACATTTGTGTTTACTTCAAGGTGAAATTCCTAAGGGAGATATCGATTTGAAGGGGTTGACATTAGAGGAATTTTGGGGTCTAAAATGGGCCTCCTAAGGAAAATAATAAAATAATAGTTAAAATAATAAAATAATATTGATTAATTTTGGAGGAAGAAAGAAAAAACTACTTTTTGTGTTCGTATTTTCGACATATCTCCCTGTATTTTTACTCAAATTTCGATCGGGAGAGCTCGTTGGATGCGGAATTTGATTCCACATCCAACGAGTACCCACACTGCATACTTTTGACGGACCCTGCTACCCCAAAAACAAGAAATACCTGAAAAAACGTGATGATGACCCCGCTACCCCAAAAAAAAGAAATACCTAAAAAAATGTGATGATGATGTCAAAAGTATGCAGTGTGGGTACTCGTTGGATGCAGAATCAAATTCTGCATCCAACGAGCTCTCCCGATCGAAATTTGAGTAAAAACACAATAAGATATGTCGAAAATACGAACAAAAAAAGTAGGTTTTTTTAATGACAAATATGTCAATTCAACCATTATGGTTGACTTATTTTATTGAAATTCTATTGGTTCTTGAATTCCAACTCATAAAAACTTATTTTGGCACGTTTTCTTATAAGGCCCATTTTAGACCCCAAATTTCCTCTAATGAGTTGAAAAACATAAAATTTTGCAATTTGTTTTGTCAAAAAACAAGCAAAAGTGTTTCCCAACTTCATGTTTTCACCCAGCCCTTAGCCCCAAGTTAGGTTCTCTTTATAAACCAACCAATTCTATTGTAGTTTCTTTTAATAATTAATTGTTTCAAAGATCTGAATTGCAAAACCTCAAGTATAAAATACTAGTTTCAAGGTTGCAAGAGTTTAGAACCTTTCTTGGAACACATAACCAAACCCACATCCCTAGAGTTATCTTCTAGGATTTGGGACATTTAGCTTGTCTAGGACTTGTAGGGGAAAGTAGAAAACACACTTAAGGATATCAGAATCAAGGATGAAGTGTTGAGTATCAAGCCTCTGAAAATCATAATAGGTCTTGATTTCAATGTGGGGGATGTCACTTTTGCTACTAGGGTGTGAGAAAACAATGTGACTATTGTTTTTGCTACTCTTAATCTTAGATAATGCTTCAATGAGATTATGAAGATGATGAAACCATTTAATACCACCACCTATTGGAAAGGAGGGTTCCAACTTCCCTCATGTACCTCTCATCCACTACCGCAGTAGGTAGCTACTAGTTTGGTGGGACAAGAAAAGCATTTAGAGAATATACTTAGAATTTAAAAGAGATTAATTAATTTTGGGAAAAGCTTGGAGAAATGTAATACCCCCCCTCCCCAATCCCTTGATCTAGCATGGTATTTCCATTTTGAAAGCTTTATATATCAAATTTTTAACCCAGGTCCTTCCCAACAACCTCAAGTTTGGAGCATGTTGAATTCATCCCAAATAAACTATTTTACCTTAGGAAATGACAGTACCAATTGTTGCTTGAAAACAACTCATTCTAATATACCATTTTAGGCATAAATATTAGCCACTTCATGCTATGCTTGTCTAACAAACAATGACAAAAAGAGGTGAATAGATTTTGTAGACTCCCCATCACACAAAACTATCAACACTTTTGTTGTCCTTGTTGTCCTAAGTGTATGTTGTAGAATTCAACCCCCCATAACACATGGGAAAGCCACTAAAAACGTATTATAAAATCATGGCTTGTATTCTCCTAGTGCAAGATTGATCTTGAGACAACCCTAGATGACCGCCTAGATTGCTATCTTCTTGATCTTTTGGTGGTATGCCAATTATGATAGCTAAGACTTGCACACCATTTTTTTATTATCTAGCATCGGAGGCTCATAGAGTTTCAGATTTTTAGCATTGAATACTATGAAAATTCATATATCTGGAGGTATATTAATGAGTCTATAGACAATACCAACTACTTGCTCCAACATTTCAAAATAGTCATATAGTAGAAAGTTGACCTTCTTACAAGGAACTTGCAACCTTTCTTTGTTCAAATGTAACTAGATTAGGTTGTCTTCATTAAATTCCTTCTCAATTTTATATTGGTCATGAGAATTGAGAAGTTAGTGCTTTCGAGCAACCGTTTGATACTATCAAAAAAAATTGTGAATAAAACCACTAAAATCATAAATGTACTACTTGAATATCTTCTTTACCTATGTGCTCTATTGTGCAATTCAAGATCATTACCCGTTGGTCAAAATTAAGTGGCATGGAATGTGGTTTAATATCTGAGACCATTTCTTCATTAAGGTATAGATTCCTTTTAATCATTAAGATTTCTTCATATTTGGTAAAGAGTTGTGTGGCTATCGAAACCAAATTTTCACTTGATGCTTCCACAAATGCATCCTTGCAGAACTGCATCCTTGTTGTTTGATGTCATCGGTGAGGGGTATTATTTTGTTCAGCCCCTCCTCAAAAGTATCGATGTTATATAGTACACATACATCATCATTAACCCTTATTTATTTTTTCTCTTGAATTTGATACTATTGGATTTTTTTCTCTTGAATTTGATACTATTGATTCCAGGTGATAGGGACCTTATTCAATATCGTGAATAATAAAGTAGTAAGGATCTCTTTGTCAAAGAATGACGTGCCTATCGAAGCTATATTGATATTGACACCGTTCAAGTTAGCAACAACTTCCATTTCCTTCTCTTCTCCTAAAAATACTTATAACTAATGCTCATGCATTTTTATTTGTGGAAGTATATACCTTCAAGGAAAATTCCTTTACTTAGATTACTTATCCCTCTTGTCATGAAATATAGTGATTCACGGTTATCATGAATAAAAATATTTGAACCAATACAAAGAGATTTTTGTAAATCTTCATCCAAATGGATATATCGAGAATAGTCACGTTGTAGGATGTGGACATATTCAGAATTCAAAACAATTCCGCCCTCATCAATGAGAACTTTGAAAAATACTCTCATATATTCATGTTCCTCGTGTTTCTAGAGGTTGTGAGTATGTTTCCATTAATTATCCTTAATCTTATAGTTAACTTAGAATTTAGGGTTTATGAAGTTTTCCTTAAGTTCCCATGTTTTGTACAATGTTTTGGACATGAAATCATGCCTTCATTTTCATCTTCTCTAGAAAATTATTTTCATGGAATACATTCAATATGCAAACTTGCAAAGTATTCTCCATTGAATTGAATAAAAGTGCAATTACACCAATCTTACTTGGTGATCTACAACGATATCAACATTTATGTTACACGTTTGCAAGGATTTTTATATGGATCACAACTTTGATCATGAAACCTTGCCATTGTTGAACTATAATTACGCAATAATAGTTACTTGCTTTCAGTCACAATTGGAATTAAAAAGAAAGGTACATGCCACCATTGTTATCAAGACTATAAATTCTTGAATTTTTCCTACAACTATTTTTTAATTTATTTGTAATTGTACTTATACCTATTGAAATCCACCTCAATATGCATTATCTTAGTGAATTTTAGAACTCAATTCAATTAGACTGCATGGATCCACCTCAATTTCATCCTTGGGTATTCACATTACATGGTGTTTCCATGATTATAGTCCCTCACACATCGATGTACACTGTAATACACTCAGATTTCAATGCTTGACCTGGACCAACAAGAAATTATTTTCATTTAATTTTAACTCACTCAAATTGATGTTGTTTGAATTGAGTCACCTAATTAACCAAAGAGAACTATAAAACATCAAGCGTGCCCTCGGATTCCACCAAGGAAGTGAACTCTTATAAACAATGTGCTAAGTAGGGATACCTATGGTTTTGTTAAGAAACAAGACCAGTCAAACAATGGCCTTGAGGCAGGGATATTGGACACGATTATGAATTCATTGTTCTTCAAAGGTTTAATGATTTTCCCTAATTCAATTTTTTTGACCTAACCCTAACTCCAAACTCTCTTTCCACACAAAATGACCATCCCACTCTCACACATGAATTGTTGGGCATTGAGGCGGTTCTCATAAATAGTGACTACTCGATTCATTACATATTGTAGCCTGATTTGTTTTAGAGTTCAAAGTGTTGATTTCTATTACCAATTGTTTTCATTTAATTTTAACTCCAACACTACTACCACTACTTTATCCCATCAAGAAAAGTAATTTGGGGAACACTTCAATACATAAGGAATAGCAATTACCTTCCTCCATCCAGTAAGGAAAAGATCAGGTAGGTTAAATAAATAGAAGGCCTTCCAAGTTCCTTACTTTTGTTTCAAGACCCTTATTATAATAGCCTGCATTCAACTAATTAATTTTGTTTCAACGACATATGAAGCTAGTTTCTCCACCTTTTCCATATGCACTAATTGAAATATTTTATGTCGTTGGAAACTTGGATCTAATTGTGAGTCATAAGACATTTTAGTAAAGGATAGGGATGTTCCAACTCCAAAGAAGGTGGGTACTGGTTCTTAATGTGTTTTTGTTATTTCTTTTGAGTCAAAGGATTTGACTATTGTACAAACAATATTTCAATTTTGATTGATAATTACATTTATATTGAAAAGCATTTGTAGAAGTATAACTCTGTCGGGTTACCTAGTAATAACCTACAAAAGCCTTCCTAAATAAACAATAATGCAAGATATAACCTAGCAAACCCATGATAAAGGCATCATTGCAAACATGCAAAGCCTCCTCCATGGAATTGGAAAAAATTGCAATTACAACAACCTTACTTGGTGACCTATAATGGTACCAACATTGATGTTACAACTTTGTAAGGATTTTTATATGGATCACAACTTTGATCATGAAACCTTGTCATTGTTTACCTATAATTACACAATAATAGTTACTTGTTTTTAGTCACAAGTGGCATTAAAAAGAACGATATATGTCACCCTCAAGGTCGACCAAGGAAATGGACTCTGATAAACAATGTGTTAAGTAAAGATACATATCCTGATTGAACACCAATTCCACAAAAAAATGATTGTGTTAAGAAACAAAACCAATCAAAAAATGGCCTTGAGGCAAGGAGAGTGTACCCTTAATTCCACCTAAATAATGGAGCTGGGAGAGAGGGATCTTGCATTATATTATGTGCTAAGTCGGTTTTCTTTAAGCTATAGGTTATGAATTCTGTGTTTTTCAAGGTTTTTATTTTTATTTTTCCCTAATTCAACTTTTTTTACCTAACCATAAATCCAAACTCTCTTCCCACACAAAATGACCCCCCCACTCTTACACATGAATCGTTGATCCTTGAGATAGTACTCACACACTGTGATTGCTCAATTCATTGTATACTTTATACTGATTTCATTCTCCTATATAAGATACATGGAACATCGAATCAAGAACAATTTTTGCATATTTGTGCCATCTTCTAGGTCATTGGACTCCTTTTATTTCTCTCTTTCAACCAAAAATCTGTAGCTTTTTTAGGGTAGCACTACTTCTATTCATCTAGAGGATTGATTAGGAGGGAAATATTTGGAGTATGAAATTGATCTATGAGGATTGATCAGCATAGAAATATTTGGAGTATGCAATTGATCATCTAGAGGATTGAATAGCAGAGAAATTCGTAGGATTGGGAAATGAGGTTTGGATCATTGTTATTATAGGGTTTACATAGCTAACCAGAGAGAACGGTAATAGCTCTAAATTAATGTGTGAATCCTTCAATGGATGTTGTTGATAATAAACAAGCTACCGATCATCTTAATAAATGGTTTTCAATCACATAAATTCAATTCAATTGTTCCTATTTTCATTTTGATTTACATCTTCCATCAAGAAAGCTCCATTTACACAAGCGCATGCAGGCTTCCTTACCTTATCTCCCAAGGTATGCCTTTAGCATTACATTAGTAGGCCATTTCGTGTTCAATTACTATGGCTATTTAATCTCCAATTACTATTAAGTATGTTGATTATCCCACTGTCAAATTATTTTCTTTTCTGGGATCTCATGCTTTCATACACAATTATGGTGCAGCAAATTGTGCACTAGGAACGTCTGCTCAAATTATAATAGTTTTGAGTTCAATGATGAGCCAAAATACAGATACTTCGGTGGGATGTCGCCACTTGTTGAACGACGGTTTCCACTCAGCATTCAATCAAATATTAATGCACACACAACCATCCAGAAAGAACACAAAATGTGGACCAAATGTTTACTCGATTGCATTCATTCATAAATGGTATATTTATACATCAAAATGGAGGTTTGGGTGGTTGTATGGACTCCAACTATTAGTTAAAGCTAATGCATGTATTATCTATAATTACATATATTTTATATATGATGATATTTGGGAGGCCAAGTGGCCTCAACATCTCCCCCACCAACAAATCTTTGTTTCGTTCCCGAAGTAAAAAAATTATGAAGTAAGCAATCAGGATGTGATTCTTCAGTATCTGTTGTCAATCAAATAACAGTCGGTAAAGACTCACCACCCTTTTCTCAGCTAACCTGACTCATCTTCAACGGCTTAAACAGAGGTCTTTGGCTCTCTCTGCACCTTATCTCTGCCTTCCACTTCCACAATCACCATCCAAGAAGGGCTTCTACAGTGCGGTGTAAGATGTATTCTACTTGAATGTGATCTTCGTTGACTTCTTTTGTCGTGGGAATGTCTGCAAGTTTAAAATATGTATCCTGGATACATGTGCTGTTGATCATGATCGAGACCAATTACTTCTAGTTCAATTGATATGAATTGACTTATATGAGTTGGCTAGAGACCAAATCAATTTACAAGAGTGGAGGCAATTGACAGACCAAATCAATTTACAAGAGTGGAGGCAATCTCCTACCTCAAAAGACTCCGATTGCATTATTTCCATTTGACTCCTTGATTTACAACATCAGCTTTCGACACATTTTATAACTGTTAACAAACAAAAACATATCCTTTTGCGCTAACTTAAAGTTGAGTGGACTTTATCAATTTTACAATATCGACCCCACTTTGATGAACTTCAATCAACGCATTAATCTTAACAATACTTCAAGCATTATAGATATAACACCTATATCGGTCGAGGATAACCACTTACAAAAGTATATGTGGTCGAGTAGTTGAAATGAATGATAAGTGGAAAAACTGTTTCGATCGGCTTCGCCATTCTTCCACAAACTTGAACGTGATACAATGGTTCCCATACACGAATATGTGATGGCCGATGGGCAGTGTGTGCATGTGATGTGTCTGCAACCAAGCCCAGCCGACTATCAGTTCTTATAATAATTCCGAAGTTCAAGTAACCAAATTATGAAGATACTCTTCAACTTGTCATTATGCTTCGTCGACGGGTTTCGCTGGTCACTAGCCGACACCAGTCTTCAGAATTAATTCATATATTCTTGATAGGTGCACTCGATGGTCATTTGATTTAAAAATGGATTGTATGGTCGATTGAAAGTCAGCTCCTTAATTTGAAACTAATTATTCTAGATGGTCGACAACAATAGTCGGGAAAATTGCTAGACAACTGTCTCCATATTTGGTGGTCAATGGTCGACGAAATTAAACAATCTGGAACAGTCGAACCCATGCCATTTGGTGGTGTAATTCGTGAGAAAATACAAGCGCTAGTCGAAATTGGTCGACAGGATGCTTTATTTATTGGATGCTAGTCAATTGTCACCTTTAATGTCAACTCTTTCAAACCATATATATTCATGCAGATCCAAAAATTGTAGACAATCACTGGTCACAAGAGACATCAGCATTAGCATTAGGTATAATTTTCAGCAACACATATCCAGCTTTCTTTTGAAGGATAGAAGCATGATCAATCTGATATGGTCGACTTCTTATCAATTAGCTTCTAAGGTCGATGAACTGTCTGTAGCCATAGATTATTCTGCTCTCTATATCAGTATTTGGAAACCGGTTGGCTTAATCGTAAGTAGATTGCACCAGCAGTAGGATCGACATAATAATAATAAGTGCAGTCTAAAAATTTCGGTGCTCATATCGACCAAGAATTCAGAGTGATTAGACATCATAACTTGTACACCGAATGACAATGTCGACTTGTACAATGATCACATGAATAGACCCTATCACTTAGATAATGTAACGTGACAACGAAGTGTTAAAAAAATAACTGTAACTTAAAAAGTCCGTTTGGACAGTTCATTCCACCGACTATTGGTCGCAGATCAACAATTCGTTGGGTCGATAAAGACTCCAATATTTTAATCCACAACCACACGAGCAATCTTTGTTTTTGCACAAAAGTCTCTTGATCCACGCACACGCACATGCAATCTTTATGCTTCCTTGCACTATTTTATTTTAATCAGGTTCGACCCATTTCCCTTTTGTTGCTGCTGTCACCTAGCCAAAAGAGAGAGGCAACGACACCATGATGTTAAACGCACGGTTTCAACTCAGCATTCAAGCATATATTAATGCAAACACAACCATCATGAAAGAACACAAAATGTGGACTAAACGTTTAGTCTATTGCATTCATTCATCAAGATGGAGTTTTGGGCCGTTCTATCGACTCAAACTACCTAATGCATACATATTATCCATATTTACATATATTTTATATATGGTGACATTTGGGAGGCCAAGTGGCCCCCTCAACACCACTTGAATCTACAACAATAAATGGACTTGTGATAATATTTTGTTAATAAGGAGAGTGTTGAACGATGGTTTGGAGAGAGTTGAACAATAAGGAATAAGGATAAGCCCCCAACAACTATTAAAACCTCATTGTCTAATGTCCATTGGATTCCAAAGGTCAGTAGTTCACAATTTACAGTTATTGCAAATAACCACGACGTTTCGAAAATGGAAAATGCATTTTCTCTCATTAATATGATTAGTACTTATTATCTCATATGTTGTAAAAATACTATCATAAATATCCCAGTGATTCATTCACAACCCGAGGGGAACGCTAATGGACTGTGTTACCATTCTCATTCTTCTTCTTCAATGCATGACTCTGCCATTTTATTGACAAGTCATAAACTTCACCAAACTCTTCAAACAGCTTAATTTAATTTTCCATGATTCATGTATCCATCACCCTCAGTTCAAACTATGTGTTCAACCCATGAGGATATACAATACCATGATCAATTTAGTGGACATTCAAATCAATGGGCCAAATACATGAAGTCTTATAGGATTGGTGATATGGAAGGGTGGAAGTGAAATTATGAATATGTGTTTCATATTGAATCTAGTCCAATATAGTCATATTCATGTTGCACTACAAGGAAAAGACCTTCTAGCAGAGGCTTGTGCGGATACTCCTCTAAAAGAAACCCAAATATCCGTTTATAACGGAGGCGAGCTAGCAAAGGTTGTAACAGATATTTTTTACCAATGCGTTTGTATATATAAAATTTGCACCAATGCATATAATCCGAGGACACACTTATACTGGCATAAGTCACATGGAACCACGACCGTAGACACAAATAGGCGAAAAAAAAATGAAAATTTCCAGCCAATGCGTTTAGAAACCTAAAACACACTGAAGTGCTATACATTCGGAAGCACCGCTTTAGGGTTACAAATATTGAAATTCAAAACATGGATTATATACTTTTTAATTTTTAATTTTTGTCGTTGGTGCGGTTGTTCCATAAAAAACACCGATGGGGTTGAGTATCCAGTGCACCACAATAGGATCAAATAAAAAAATTACCGAAATAAAAATACCTATCACTTTATTATTATTTTTATTTTTATTCCTAGTGTTGGTGCAGTTTTTGAAGATAAACACACAGTTGCTTTATAGATTTGCTCTGGTTTTGTTTTTGCTTGTGATCACCATTCGATTCACAGTTTATCTGACCTGAGTGATCAGGAATGATGAAAAAAGTCTGCTATGATCAGACTTATTTCTTTTGATGCATGGCTGTTCATATTTGTACTCTTTTCTGCTGATAAGTATTTGGTAACATTAAGATTGTTAATTGTTATTGCGCTCTTCCACTGATTGTATTGACAACTTCTTAGTTGGTTTATTTTGTATAATGGACCTTGAGGGCCATCTCTTGAATGTGAATAAAATATTTACGAATTTTTTCTTTGGAAAAAAAAAAAGATTTGGGAGCACCGCTCCAGGGTTAAAACAATTTGAAATTAAAAACCACACAATATATTAATTTTTATTCGTGGTACGGTTGTTCAACAAAACTCCATTGATGCATGTGGAATCAAGCACACCACATTAGGGTTTAATTAAAAAACTTACCAAAAAAAACTATCACATTAATTTTATATTTTATATTTATATTTTTGATGTGGTTGTTTTCAATAAACACATCATTGTTGTATCGCTTTTTGAGCACCGCTCTAGGGTTAAAAGAATTGGAAAAGAAAAAAAAACGATTATATTATTTTTATTTTAAATTTTAATTTGTGGTGATTTTTGTCTACCGTATAGTACCTCTGCATTTGGTTGTCTACCGTGCCACGGCAGGGCTTAATAAAAATAAATTACCGAAATGAAAAAACCATTTTTACCATCTTTACAGTGCTTTTGACCCTCTTGAGCACCGGTGTCGTACCTTCCCTTCTGTGACACCCTGCCATCGATTCTCCATGTGGCTACATTGCTCACTTCGATTGCTTGTTGAGTGGATTTTGAATTTTGCAAACCCATGGGCAAAATTTCAAATTTGGTGTACATTGATCCATGCCTCCTCGACATGCAATGGATCAGGTAAAGTATTTGTGACCTCCTAATTTAAATTGTAGTGGATTAAAATTTGAAAGTGATCTTTATTTTCCCTTAAATTTAAAAAAATTGAAAAAACTCATGCAGTGCATTTGAGTCGTTCGATTCGCACCACATGTTGGTGCACCCTATAAATTTATAGGTTTTACCATAAATGGTGCATTTCTATTTGTACCGTATTGCATAGATGGTGCACTTCATTCTGCATAACACACTACTAAACCAAATTAACAAAACACAATCTTAATCGCTGTGCATTGTCAACACGAGCATGTCGTAAAAATGATGCGCTAATGTATACCAGGTGCATCGTTATTCCATTTTTTTTAACAAAACTCACAAATGCCTAGACCTACTATGAGCTCAGTATCAATACATACACACCATTTCTGGTGCGATGACGTTTCCAAAATGCATCGGTGCTTCCTATTGATGGATGCGCCGTCAAACTAAACATTTGATACGCCGTCAAACTAAACATTTAAAAAACACATGATAACTAGTGCACAGTGTATAGAAGAATGCACCGAATAGACAGTGCGATGATGTGTAACACGTACATTGTATTCACAAGAACTAATTAAACAAGAACACACCAGGTTGATGGTGCGTTGACGTGTAAAAGGCGCACCGTTATCCCCAAAAATATAAAACTTACAAAGAGCTTCTCCTACTATGGTGCTCTCTATTAATGCTTGCGCACTGTTTTTGGTGTGATGACGTGTTTAGAGGCATCGATGCTTCCTATTGATGGAAGCACTTCTACACTTAACATAGTAAAAATACCACGTTGGTCAGTGTGCTATGTTAACATTTTTGCACTAATTTTGTGGTGTGTTGGCATGCACATTAAAGGAATTTTGGGGTCTAAAATGGGCCGCCTAAGGAAGATAAAAAAAAAACTATGTCACATTACAAATGTTCCATGTCACACTAAGTTAAAGGTGTTATCTAGTGAAGGCCAACCTATGTTGTCTTTTTAATAATGGTTGACAAGTATTTTGAGTTAGTGTGGGGTTAACAGATGAGGGTTGAAAATATTAATGAAAGGTTTACATTCTCGTGCACACAAAATAATGATATAATGGTAGATTTTTTAAATTTATATTATACCTGTTTTTTAATTATATATATTTTTTGTCCGCACACAATAAATGATATAATGAATTTTTTTTAATTTATATTATATTTTTTTAATTTTTTATAAATTTACTACTATTTTTTATACATTAATAAAATATAAAACAAAAAGAAAACTAAAATTGTAAGGAAAAAATATAATTACATTAATACTAACAATAAACCATCACTATTATTATTATTTTATATAGTTTTTATATTAAAAATTAAGTGTTTTCATATATATATATATATATATATATATAAAGATTAATAAGAAATTACCGAACATTAATATGTATCCTAAGTAAGAAAAGAACAAAGAGAGAAAATAATATTTCGGTATTTTTGCAATAACTTTCGTTACTAAACTTGAAATTGAGTGTTCTTGATACCGTTGGAAATGTATTGAGGAGAGCTACACATGGTTGAAATTTGACGTCCTACCTTGCATATCAAAACTTTTTATATAACGTTTTAATTTTAACATAGTCTTTCATTTTATGTTTAAATCTTAATTTTACCTGTCATAATAATAGTTGATATTTTTTTAAAGAACATTTATAATAGCTATATGAAAAAATAAATTTTCATATCTTGCCTCATATAATACCAAAATTAGAAAAATTAGAAAAATATAATAAACAAAAATACATAATAAACATAATGATCAAACAGAACACACACATAATGACAAAGAAGGTTTACTGTGGAAACCTTTAAATAGGATTCTTCACAAGTAATACAATGGGCCATTACCCTGGGTCACCAAATACCATGGGTCCAAAAACCCATGTCTGAGCCAAGGTTATCTAAAAATGGGAGACAACAAGACCATGACAAAAATCAAAATCGCCATATTAGATGTGTGTGTGTGTGTGTGTGTGTGTGTGTGTGTGCTTGGATAAAGATATTAATGACGTCTAAAAATAAAAATGCACTTCAAAATGACATGTTAAATTAAAATTCACACTTTATTAATGACGTTTAATTTTATGTAGTGGTAATATTTTGATGTGTAAAATGACAAATGATGGCTATTTACCTGTCAAATTTCAACATTGGAGCTACAACATGTTTTGAGTTTTCCAAGATTCCACACCGATTTTTTAGAGAGGACATTTGAGTATTTATGAGAGAAAAACATCTAAAATTAATTAAATATTATTTATTTCTCTTTTAATATAAAATACTCTATATTTATTATTTCAAATATATTTATTGTATTTTGAGATAAAATTTTCACTATCTTAACCAACTTGGGGTTTTAATGGAGTTAACTATTGTCAAATAAAACTATTACACATATGCATAATATGTCCAACTCAACCATAATGGTTGACCTAAGTTATTGAAATTCTATCGGTTTGAGAAATCCAACTCATCCATGGCAAATTATTTTATAATGCAATCACTGCTCCACAATGCATTAGCGCTTCATATGGTTGGACGTACTGGAAAATAAAACATAGTTAAAAATATAACCACGCTCACCGGTGCACTTGTGTATTCAGATGCACTGTCCGCAGTGCTCTTTGGTTCCAAAAGCATTGACCATGTTGTGTGATTGTAATTTAGGCACTCTGGTTTTCAAATTCAATTATTTTAAGAAAAAAATTATTATTTGATGTTAATAAATAGCATGCTCATTTAATGAAATATTTAATCTTTTTTGTCTATTTATGAGACTAATTGATGTTATATTTTTGTCATACGTCAGCAACAAGAGGCGGCTCAGTAGTTGTAGGCGCGAATTGACCTATAAAACTTCGTTCCTGAGTGGGAGGTGAGAGAGAGTGTGAGATATTTGTACCCTCACCCCATCACTAATCATACACGATACCTATAGATGGTTGTATGCCTCTTGGATTTCCATCAGGAAGATGCATCCTTCAAGTAGAACTCTTCTTTGTTGGCATGGTTGATCCGACGTTATGATCAAGGGAGACATGCATTTTGCATTGGTCCTGATCAATGGTTCAAACCCATTGAGGAGGATATTTATTTCATCACTAGTTTATCTAGGAGAGGGGAGGATTTTCCCCAGTTCCCTTATGCCCCAGTAGGTTTTGTAGCAGATATTCAACTCGCTTACTCCCAATGTTATATCGGTACCTGCATCCTCGATCATGTTGATTTTTAGGTGCATGGTGGATAGCTCCAGATTAGTGCTTTCAGTCGAGAGGAGGTTACGTGCCTCTCATTGTTGGTTACGAGCATAATGCGCCTCAACATAGATGGAAAACAAATTAGTTTCCCTCTTTTATATTATGTTGATTCTTTAATGCATACACCTAGATGCATTAGATGGTCCACCATTTTTTTACGATAGTCACTTTTTTGCTCTAGATCTATGCCATGCAGTCTTTGATGGGAGGGCCAATTTCCATTTTGCTTTAGATATTTTATGTTTATTTTTATAGAGGATTCCAACCATGAGGCCATCATTTGACCAACACCCTCCTAGGTCATTGACTGAGGTGTTGATGCACATGTGGGGATAAATGATACCCAAGAGGGGCCAGGATGATTTCCCAGCTATGATCATAAGAGAGGTGTTGGAGATGCCATCCAACAAACACGATCGTGCATTCGACCTTCTTCCATATCAATACCCGAGATAATACTGGAGAGCAGTTTCAAACATCTTTTTCACCGAGGATGAGCCACTGGGTGAGAGAGATAATATTAGTGTTAAGTTTAAATTAATCTAGTTGCATTTGATTATCTTATTTAATGCAAATTAAAAATATTATAACATTTTCTTAAATTGTTTTATTAAATAGTTTAAGGAAATTGTCTTATTACATTTGTTGTGTATTATATATTTTGTAGAAATTGGCATATTCGATGCGGAGGTGCCTCCTCCCATACAACATGATGAGGATATGTAGGAGGCTGAGGTTCCTACATTACCTAGACCTATCCTACAATGTAGGCTAGATGAGAGGTCTTAATAGGACATGGCGAACATGTTGGCCACATTGTTGGGTCAACGAGGAGTCCAACATATACAATCCTTGGTTATCATGCAATACCCTGATCTCATAGAGGTATGGAATATTATTCCATGTGATATGCGTTTGTTGATACAGTATGTAGTTGGTGCATCTAGTATTTTAGATGCTTGGAGTTCGGAGGATCAGTCTACGTCATCTGATGAGGATGGAGATCCTCATACTCATCCACCAACACCTCCTCCTCCTCACCATGGTGTGGGAGCGTCATTATTTCATGCTCCACCTCCTCCTCCTCCTCCTCACCATGATGATTATGACCACTATTTAATCCTCCACACCCAGTCGAACCACCACTATATATGATCCATCCAACCATCCTATGAGCCACTCCACCATCTCCTATTCCACTCACCTATGCTCTATATAGGATGGTTGAAAAGGGTAAGATTAATCTTGATGGAGATATCTATGTTTCTCTCGAGTCTACCTTTTCTCCTAACATAGGTAAAATTCCTTTGAGTGGAGGTGTCGATGCCTCGGGCTCTATTGGAAGAGTTAGTGATGCCTTTGGTTCTGGAGCTGGACAAGATATATTCAAAAGTTATTGAACTATAGATGTATATTTGGAATGTACCATGAGTTTGATATTATTGTTCACACACACACACACACTACATTTTTCATGTTGATGTTTATTTATATGTTAATGGTGATCTGTATGTTAGGTTAGGTTATATATGTTTTTTAGGCGTGATTTATAGATGTGTATGTTATATGGTTTTCGTTAGCTGTGTGCATGATGGTTATGTTAGATAATGCAACTTATGTTTTGTTAGATGTTATTATTAGATTTGTGTGTTAGATGGTGTTTGAATATGTTAAATCATGCATATTTTAGATGATGGTAGATAATGTTTATATGTGTATATTAGGTGATGTTTTATTTGTATATTAGATTATGTTAGGTATTTTTTATGCGTTTGTAAGATGGTGTTTATGTTTGATAAGTGATGATAGATGTGTATTACATTAGATGATAATGTTTGCTGAGATTCCGTAGTAAGGATTCATGGCATCTGATGGGGAATCTGCAGTGAGAGAAGTTGATTTCGACGTTTCGAACCAGTTGTGGCTCATCTTCAAGACATAGCGATGCTTGGGGATATTTTTCATCTTTCATTGGTGCATTAATACAGAAACAACCTACGTAAGAGGTTCCGACTAGGTTTGGTTTGTTGATAGTTTATTAGGGTCTTTATTTCATTGTTTTAATATTTTACAATTTTTTAATTATTTATATAAATATAACTTTAAAATATGCCTTATGATATCTTTTAGTTTAAGTTATGATTATAATTATAATTTTATTTTGATTATAATTAAAAAAAAATAAACTAATTTTTATAATCAATTAATTGATTTTTTTAGTAAAGTTTTAATTATTTTAGGTTTAAATCTTGAGTTTAACCTTTGAAATTTAGTTAATTTAGGTTATTTTCAATTCTTATTTAGTTTGGTTAGTTAATTTAGGTTATTATCAATTCTTATTTAGTTTGGTTAGGTTAGGAAACCAAGATCGGCTAATAGAAAGACCGTCATCTCTGTTTAGGCAATTAGGATTTTTAACTATCTTGATGGCCTCTCTTATTCTCCTCCTTGACCAATTATCGACTTGCGCTAGCACCTGCATATCCTCGATTTTATTGGGTGTTTGGTGTTATGAGAGTGTTCCACTCAAGCCGACTTATGGGTTCTATTGAGATGGATGTCTACACAATGTTCTTTAACCCTAGTTCAGATGGATCATCCTGTTTCGCCTATGTAGGTTTTCCCACATTCACAAGGAATTACGTAAACCCCCTTTTTAAGACTTGGGTCAATGGGATCTTTTACTGACCTAAGGAGCTTTCTGATGTTGTTTGGTGGGGAGAACACATAGTCAATGTTTTTCTTTTTCAGGTGTTTGTCTATTTTTTCTGTGGTCCCTTGAATGTAAGGAAGAAATGCCTTATGATCCCCCACTTTCCTCTCTTTAGATGCAACCTTAGGTCTATTTCCCTGGGTTTTCGTTGTTTTTTCAAGGGCTTTGTTGATTTGAGCTAAGTTATAACCATTTCTAAGGAAGACATCGTGTAGGTGTTCTTTCTCGGAGTCTAGGTGGTCAATATTAGAAACCCTTAGGGGTCTAGTGCACATTGTTTGGATGATTTTTATGTTTAGTAAGTGGTCATGATGACGATGATGATGGTGTGCACATGATGTATTATGGTGGTGGCCATTGATTTCACGATGATCAAATTGTAATATCTTTTTTATTGTTGTATATATATGGACTTATTTTTTTATGAACTCAATGGGCTATCAAATTATTTTCTAATATTTTTCTTCATGTGTATGATGTGTTTTTTTATTATATCAATGAGTGTGTGTTGGTTATGATGGGCAGACCCGGGTTTACTATAATCAACCAAAAACACCCCTAGCTCACTGGCCCTTTCGGCAACAGACCGCAAGGCGGCCTGAAGTCTCACCTGAAGTGATTCTAATGGGTTGGCCAAGGACTCAAGCATCTTGGACCAGGTTCTGTGGCATCTTTTCTTACGACTCGTAGCTCTTCTAGCTGCGAGGTCTCTTTCTTTGTGCGTCGCACGACTCCTCTGCTCGCGTCGCGCGATTTCCTCGTCCCGCAGCTCTCTAGCCGCGAGATATCCCTCCTATTGTCATGCGGTCCCTTTTCACATCGCGCACTTTCACTGACTCGCGATAACTCCAGCCTTATCGCATCGCCACTCACCAGGAGACACGTAACTTCCTCCCAACGCTAAGCCCTTAACCTACGGTATCGTGCACCGCAGCTCCTCTGTCGGTGCGGTATCGCCTTCTTGCGATAACCTACTCCCGTGGCTCAGCCCACTTAGCGTTGTTCGTGTCGACTCGCACGACTCAACACGCCAGGATGTTTAATGCTGTGACTAGTGACTGTTTCAAGCAAAGCATAAACGAACCCACATACAACATTCCAAAGGCTTTAACTTATGTTTATCCTCCTATATTGCTGTAGACTGATTAACACATTCATTCATTAAACTGTAAACAAATTTCATGAAATAACTGGTGAATGCACAAGTAAACATAACACATAATCCAATCACATAACACTCGATTTTAACGTGGTTCACCTCCAGGATGGAAGTTACATCCACAGAACTGTGTTTTTATTATAGCTCAGGGGAAGGTAAAACACAGTTCTGCTGCACCGCATATGTAGCTCAAGATCTTCTCTCTTAGATCTCTTTTCTATCTCTATATTGTCTCTCTTACAATATACTCTTCCCTCTCTATCAATCCCTGCGGATTATTTCAATACAAAATAACAGTAAGCTAACAGACTACTGATGATCTGACTAGCTGGATGGCCTAAAATGCCCAAAATGCCAACCTTTTACAATACAAAATACATCCCTTTATAGGCGGCCCGAAGGTCTCGCCATTACAACACTGTGGGCCTGTCCCAACAGTAACCCAAAACCCTAACTAGTGACAGTCGGCCATATCTGTACTTGAGGTAGCTGCTTTCCGTCACACCACAGCTCTCTGCAGTCTTCCATGCTTCCCGGCGCTAATCATGGGTACTGTGCACCGCTTCTCTTTTCTGTCCTTCGTCTTCAATGCTTCAGCCTCGTTGCTCCTTTTCCTTTATGAGGGTCACTGAGCCCTCCTGTCTCCGCCGCTGCCTTCAATGCAGTGGGTGAGCTCTCTCTTCTCGGCCGCTCAGGTACCGTCGTCTTCCTTGACTTCTCTATCTTAAAAGTCATGGTTTCCGGCTCTGCTCTGTAGCTGGAAACGTGCTACGGCGTCGTAGCTCTATCTTATCTTCTCTCCGCCAAAACTTATCTATCCGCTAAACTAGCAGCTTCTTCTATAGCTGCGGGACCCTACTCCAACAGTGTGATTCATGTGTGCGATGCAATTTTATTTATTTATTTATGTATTTATGCTGAAGTATTTTATATTAACTATAATTATAATTACAAATTGTGCACAATCAAAGTTAGAATTGCAAGCTACAATCTTAGTTATAAGTACAATTTACAACCATTATTACAATTTCACAATTTCACATTACAATAAGAAAATACTAATTAGATTTACAAGTTACAAATTGGACAATTACAACTACAAATTTACAATCGAAAATTGCAGTTACAGTTACAATCAAAACTTGTAAATTGAATTACAAATTTGCAATCACATTTACAAAATAATTAACAAATTATAAAATTATTTACAAAATTACAAAATAATTTATGAATTTGCAAAATTACAATCACTTTAATCATGTTATCAATTAGCTATGGGGTGGTCAACTATAAAATATTTAATTGATCAACCAATGATTTTTTTTTGTAAGTTCTAATCTATTAAAAAAAAAAAATGGTGGTACATATGAGTTTATAGATAGACCTGCTCATGATGAGAAGGTATAGAGTTTCAAGATAAGTCTGGGCCCTCTATCCAGGAGGGAAAATAGGTCCACAAAACCCTCCCTTCAGGAGGGAAAATAGGCTGTCCAAAAAAACATACACAAAAACCTCCTTAGTTTTTGGAGGAACCAAATACAGAGCCAACACTTTAACATTGAAATAAACAAAAAAACCTGAAAGTATCATGCAGAACAACAAGTGACCAAGGTGAAAAAATCTTGGTGCTTGCATGCAGACCGACGCCTAGCAATGGTGAAATTGGTTCACGGATTGAAGAATGGTTCCTCCTCGATAGGACAACTGTAACCTGGTGAGGTTGGTTGAACAGGCTCACTTGGCTTAGCCTTCATGGTTTCAGTGGACATGCCTCCAAAGTTTCACTATACGTCACCATTTCTTCATCACTGGAGCCTCTTTCTTCCTCCATTGCACCTGCAGGGGGAGAATTGGTGGGGAGTGGAGCCATCTTTTTGGTAACGACTGGGTTGGAAAAAAATTTGCATGAAGGGAGAGTGGAGGGTTGAAAATGCAGAGGGGGGATGGACCTGGGTGAAGGAACAGAGGTGGAGGATGGGGCAACAAAGGGCGGTGGTGGAACCCGGTGGCGCAACAACTTGGGCATCCGACGGGGGTGGAACTGGAGGCTTCGGGGGAGGAGGTACCAGAGGGTTGAACCTAAGGACCAGTTGAGTAAGAAAGTTCTTTAAAATCTAGTAATTCTTTTTGCGCTCCATCGTTCTGCCTGCTGCACTGAGAGTTTTGGATAATTCATCTTCCCAATCATTAACAATTCACCGAACTTCTTCCAGGATCTCCAAATCGAAGTTGATTCCACTGGCTTGGGTCGTGAGAGGTAAATAGAGATAATCCTATGCATTACAACCATTCCCTCTTTGGGGGGTGCCTCTTTGTCTTTGAGGCATAACTTGAGCACAGCTGTGAGCGGAGGAGGGTGATGACAGACTGATAGCAGAATAGGTTGCAGATGAACCATAGTTGAGCACTAGGGTGATGGTTTGAAACCGAGGAAACTGATAGCAGAGTGCGGAGCAGGGTGTAGGTGAAACAGCCCAGCCTCCAACACCGTCCATATTAAGTGGCATTGGTGAGATTTATGGCAGCCAGGTTGGAAATTAATGGCGACAAGCCTTTGAAAGGACATCCTGGTCCTTTTTTCCTGCCAAAACGCATCCACGTCTCCCTCTGAAATGAATGTGCACATTGACGACGATGAGGGTGAGGTCATGCTTGGTTAGGAGTGGCCTCGTCATCCTCCGCCCTGTCCATGTGGCTGTAGTTTACACCCACATCCAAGGAATTGAACAACCAATGATTATAAGTACGAGATTCCAGGCACTATATGTGCAAGCCTTAGATTTTCTTAATATTAATAACTATAATGTGTTACACAAATAAGTTGCAAATAATTATAGAATTGAAGTTGTAGTTTCTTTTTTGTAAATAAAACATTATATTAATTTGAAAGAGATTCATTACAAATCAGATAGGCTTCTTTTCAGTCAAAATGACAGAGCTTCCCAAAACATCTTGGCTCTAGTCTTATTCTCCCCTCCCGGGAGTTTAGACAGATTCCCCAATCCCACATATATAAGCCTGCAACTACTACATCTACTTCTCCAGAATCCCATGAAATCCAAATGAACATAGAATGCCCATATACATCTTGAACAAAACATAACAAGTCTTCCTGAACATAGAAACCCCCTATAGATATCGACTTAGACAAAAAAGGACAAGCATATAATAGGAGAAAAAACTGATCTCAAACCGGATCTTAGAGAGCATTCCCCATTCTGGGACAGGCACTAGAGGCCATGACAGAAGTGGTTCCCTAGAGGTCAACTCTGACTGGAATTCCCGAGTGTTTGTTGCAGAGCACCTTGCCGCGTTGAATTCCCTTCTCCCTCGGTCTTCCGAACTCCTCCGGCCCCCTTCTCGCTAGGTAGAAGGGGATTCCCAAATGGGCTGCCATGACGTCGATCTTCTGATGCATTAAGTGGCACTCACTATTATGATTCTTCCAGGCATTTACTGGCTCTTCATCTCCTTCTCATTTATCCTCATTCGAGACAGAAGAATGGAAAACTGGACTCATATTTACTCAGTAAATCATCAGCATGCGGTCCTAGGATGAGGCTCTGCCTGTCATGGTGCTTGGGTCGATAACCTTGTACGCCACTTCCTTGCGAAGGTCCTCCACTGAAATGAGCTTTCCCTCCTCCCAAATATCCCCAACCACCTTCTCCACTTCCAAGAGAATACCCAAAGGCACATGTTCTTTGTAAAATTCCGCTTCCTCCTAGGCTTGTAACCGAACCCTCATTGCTTGGCGTTTCCTCCTCATGGGGCCCTTCCCCTTTCTGTCCAGGACAACAAAAGATTCTCCTGGACCCATGTCACTTCTTAAAGGATTCTTAGGATCCATGCTCCTAGGGAAAGTAGGGCTATCCTTACACTGAGTTTGGGTGAGAACCAAGTACCCAAGGTCAAGCACCTTGAGGTGAACCAAAGACCGCTCGAAATCATAAACCACAGGAACCTATCGATGTTGAAAAATGAGGGGTGGTGTATCTTGTCCGAGATATAAGGCAGAGTGATGCATGATAACCCACCCATCCCAGTACTTTGCTTGCATCATACCAATCATGCTAGCGACATCCTTTGCACCTTTTCCTACTCCATATATCCTTTCTGCAATTAAAACCCAATCCATTCGTCGATCCTGCCCTTCCTTGCTCGTCCTGTCATTCCCAGAGCCGCAACCAAACATGATGTCGAAGGACAGGAAGCATGTGTCCAGGCCTATTAACCATGTGGCCCTGCATGGCATTTAATTGTGGTTGTCTTGGATGTGCTTGCACCCCCTGTCACCACCCACGTAACTATGCTCTTGACGGTCCACCTACGACCTTGCGTCATAGTCCCGTATGGCCACCTTCCTACACTGCTGGGCCCATGCTTATGCACTGAAATCCTCCATTGTGCCACTTTGAAAACCTTCATCACCCTCCACGACAGCATTAGCTAACAAATCAACCACATTGTTTGCTTTGCGCCTGACATGGCTAAAAGAGACCGCCAAATGTTCAGTGACCAGGGATCAGAGGGTGTCTAGTCGGCTAGATAATCGCCAGCTAGAGGAAACCTTCTCACATGACTTCCCACTCGCGATCCTCTTGGCCATATGAATTAGAATGTGAGTATCTCCTTCAATGATCGCAGGGAGTCATCCTTCTCTCACCAGACATTTGAAGCCTCGGATCATGCCTTCTAATTCGACTGAATCGTTGGTATCAGTTCCAATTTCTCCCATGTACATGGTGATGATCCTTCCATTGTGATCCCGGCATACCCCACCGTAGCCCTCAGGCCCAGGATTACCCCTGGACACCCCATCAAAGTTAGCTTGAACACCTGGGTTGGTGGAGGAGACCATAAGATCGGGCTAGAAGGCATGCAAATCTGATCTCGTCTTCACAGTCTGGCCATCTAGGATTTGTCTAAGCCCCAACTTTCTACAATATGTATCTCCTCTCTTGGGATAATCTTGTCCTGATCATGCCACTGCATGGTTCAGATAGTAGATATCATTTTTTCCTTCACCATTTTCCATATTGTTTAAGTGTCATTGTGTTTATCTCTGAAGATCCTTCCATTCCTCTCTTTCCATAAGCACCACATAACCATTCCCGAGAAGGCCTCCCATAAGGTACGAATAATTCGATTCTTCAAGGATTTGGGGTGCCAATCCTTTAGAGTTTGGGCCATCCTTCCTCACCTCCTGTCGCTCCTTTTGAACCCCATCGCCCCTTTGTCCTAGATGACTGGTACAAAGGGACAACAATCCAAGAGATGGCCCATGGTTTCCTCATCCCGGCAATAGAGAAAGCACTGAGATGGCCCCTGGACACCTCGCCTTCAAAGGTTCTCACTGGTGAGAATTTTTCCTTTAACCACCAGCCAAGTGAAAAGGGCCACCTTAGGCCACGAATTCGAAGCCCAGATCTTCTTCCAAATCCCTTCCGCATCCACCTGGTTTCCTATCCTGGTGTTATAAGCTTCATTTATGCAAAAGGAACCCCTCTCCGAGTATCCCCATATCAATAGGTCAGGTACCTCCCTAACCCTGATGTAATGCTTATGGATTCCCCCCTGTAAAGCCCTCCATTCATCATCACTGGTTAGGTCATGTTTTACATGAAAATCCCACTGTCGTTGTGCCTCCAAGTCCCGAATCCCCCAGTATTGGCCCACCTTTTCCTTTCCTTCCTCTAGGTATTTTTCCCAAATATATCTCCATCTCGGATCCGTCCCCAATTTGGGGAATCGGTTCCAGGAATCCTCCCATAACTTAGCAATCCCCCCTCCCTAATCTCACAAAAGCTATGCTCTTGCACAATCCACCTCCCACTCACTGCTTTCATACATATGGGGGAACCATTAAGCTCCTCATTGAACCGAACCAGATGATGAGTGGGTTTGTCACATTCATATTTAATGTCCCAAAGCCTGGACCAGGGTTCCTTCAAGTAATTGTCCCATCGCCACCACACTTTTGCTCCCTATACCTCGACCATGATTTCAGGGTCCTATTGAGGCCCGGAAATTCGCAAGCAACAACAGTAAGGGATTCTCCCCATTCAACATTCCCAACTAGCTCGTGACTGTTTGGAATGGGGAATCCGTCCGGTTTGCGTTCCGGCTACCGTAGGTCAAAGTAACAAAAACAAAGGCTTTACCGATTACGGCCCGTTCCACCGTGTATTTTTGTATTTTTTCACTTAATGTATGATATGCAAGTGCCTAATTAACCATGCAGGGTGATAAGATGCAAGGAGAAGTCACAACGTGATGCGCAGGTTCTTACCTCTCGTCTTAGTATTCACAAGCATCTAAATCACATACAACAAGAAATTAAAACTAACTACCTAAACTATCCCTAGGGAGCAGGATTATCATTCATTGGTGAGCAATATAATTTGTACATGCATAATGAAAAGTTACAGATAGCTGACACTTATTTCAGTGACACATGAACAATTGCAGATTTTTTGAACGACCAGATAGCCAATTGTTTTATGAACAACATTTATTACTCGCAGTGGAAAACATCACAAAAAGATACTGAAGAACATTCAACAAGAACATAGGTTCAGGAAGTTAAATACTCTCCCAGTTAATGAAACATAGCTGAAAATGAAATAGTTCCCCTTCAACATTATTCATTTAATAACATTGATACATTCCACATTTCGCTTTCTCCAGCAGGCAAAAGTTGCAGTTTCTGATTGTAAAACGAAGTAGTTCCTCTTACAAGCAAATGGTTTACAAATTTTTCCAGGGAAAAAGTCCTTGTAACTTCTAACTTTCCGAAATTTAAATAAAATCAGTAGACCGCTTGGGTTTCCCCAAACCTCTGGCGTTTCGGTTCCCCCACGCTTCATATTCCTCTTTTTCATCTTTTCTTCGTAAGCTCATGATCAGTTGGGTAATTGCTGGACCTTTCCGTCTTTCAAACGTTTCATATTCTTCTATGTTGTCTGTTATGCATTCATGAACTATTTAGTAACTGATAGCTCTTTTGGGTCGGTTCCTTTGTCGCCTTGGTAGTCCGACCAATCCCTTGAGTCCACCTGCAAATAAACCAACATGCATCATTCATTGGATTTGCGTTCCAAAACAAAGCAGCAAATTATATTACTGAAACAGCTAATCCACAAGAAAAGACCAGTTGTGCCATCATCATTTTACAAATGCCGACAACCCTACCTCGTCCTCCTACGGGCTCGTGGTAAAAACACCAACTGCGGAAAATGGGAGGAAACCGACATCAGAAGCAAAAGCTCTGCCCAGCCGCAACAGCAGAAGAGTAAAGGCTACAGGCATGCGACGGGAGGGTGGGAAAACTCAATCGCAAATCAGAAGGAAACCGACATCGAAAGCCAAATGGTTTTCCCAGCCGCAATGGCAGAAGAGACATAAGCTACGGACAAGTGAAACGTGGGCGGAAAAAGGCTTTAGTCGGAAGTCAGAAGACTTTTACATCGAAAGATGAATGACTTTCCTAGTCACAACGGCGGAAGAGAAAAACTACGGGTCTGCGACGAAAAGGGTCAACACGCATCGGCAGTCGGAGCTCTTTACGCTTCGGACGCTAAGCCACTTTGGGAGCCGCAACGGCGGAAGGGAAAAGGACAAAAACGATCGATTTAACAGAAAAATTAAGTGTTTTGGACAGCTTCTCAAACTCAACAACGGACAGAAACCTGTTATACCTCCGCAACGGCGACCCACAATAAAGAACACTTGGTTCGATCAACAAGTGAAACAAAATTAGAATCTGTGACTCACCATAAATTCCAACCGCAATCACAATTCGAACCTTGGGAGAGAGTTAAGCTTTTACAATCATCTAAAATTAAAACACGACCAAAAAACTCAAAGGATCCAACGATTAAAAGAATGCAAAATCATGAGGAGGGGCCCAAAATTTAAGAAATTTGGGGAGAACGGTTGCAGCTGCAACAATTGGCGATTACCTAGTGAACCTAGATCTCTGGGCAATTAATCTTTGAGTGACAGATCGTTTAACAATAAATACATCCTATTGAATTCTTTCAGCTATCTGGATTTCTCGAATGCCGGAAGTGTGTACCTTCAATCATTGATAATAGTCCAATTTGGGAGAGTGGAAACCAAGATTTTCAAGTCCAGATAACTCTATTGAGGCCAGAGGGTGAGTTTCATTATTACCTTTGTCTTCAGGTAGCTGATAGCTTGGACACCATAGGATTGTAGCACATGGTAAACAGAAATATTCGTTTGTTCCTCGTTCCCATGCCACTTTAGCACTTTTTATGTTTTTTGGACTTTTGTCCCTTTTCATATGAGTCCTCCTACATGCCTTTCTTATTGAATTTTAATTCAGGATCCTCTATCCCATAGTGCCCTTTTGTGTGAGCGGTGTACTTCATGTTTCGGCTCACGGACGGAGAGGATCTTTCGACAATTTAGTACTTATGATTCAGCATCTGCTTTGATGTATGATGCTTTCATAGGAGTTTTTTTACTCTTATTTGCCTTTTGGCATTCGTTTCTTGGCATGGGATCATTTATATTTAATATACTGTTCACCTTGCTCCTTTCTATGGGTCTTCTGTTGTCGCTCCTTAGAACATTTTAAGTGTGAGGTGGATGGAGCCTCAACATAGTATTCTAGACTCTTCGAATCCGGTTTATTTCACAGGGGTTAAGCAGGACTTCAATGCACACAGAGCTTATTCGAGAAAACTGCTAAACTTGAAGAAGTTATTTTAGCAACACCCAGTCTGAGACCCAAAAACGTTTATCATTCCCAAACATTTTGATGTTCCCCATGCAACTGTGGGTTCGTTCCCTTTATTGAAAACTTAAACTAAAACAAACTGAAAAACATGACTCAAAAGACAACTAAACAACTTATTTATATACAAGACAGAAGAACTCAAAGAAACTCAGGAAAAATAAGGCTTGAGAACCAAACCATTCACTGGTAAGTTCTCTTCCCACCCTTGTAGATCCTGCAACTTATAAGTAGAAGGGCCAAGCTTTGCTGCAATTTAAAAAGGGCCTACCCACAACTGTTGGAATTTAGTGTGCTTTCCTTTCTCATTGTGGGGGTGATCCTATTTGAGGACTAAGTCTCCTACTTCAAAGTCTTTTGTTTCGGCTTTATGTTTGTCAAACCATCTCTTAACTAACTCTTGCTGTTGCTTAAAGCGTTCTCTGGCTTTAGATCTAGCCTCTTCTGCTTTCAGGAGATTATATATTCTTATTTGCAAAACTTCATCATCCGACCCTCTAGACTCTTGAGCTAGTATGGAAGATGGTAGCATGATATTGGGAGGAAGGATGGCTTCTTTACCATAGACAAGGGTATATGGAGACACTCCAATCGCAGACTTGGGGGTGACTCTATTGGCCCAAAGGGCATTTGGTAATGCTGAGTGCCAACTCCTCTGGTTTTCTATCACAGTCTTCTTTAAAATTCTAATCAGATTTTTGTTAGAGGATTCAGCCAGGCCATTTCCTTGTGGATACTAATTAGCAGAATAATGCAATTTTATCCTTTTATCATGAGCAAAAACAGTCAATTTAATTGATGAAAAGTACTTAGCATTATCAAAGACTAACGAAACTGGAACTCCAAACCTGGTCATGATATGATCTTGCAGGAAGCTGATGACTTCGTCTTCATTTATCTTGCGCAGCGAGATAGCTTCGACCCAGCAAGTGAAATAATCAGTTGCAGTCAGAATGTACTTGTGCTGCAAAGAGGAATTCGGTTTTATTTCTCCAATAATATCCAGCCCCCATTGCTCGAATGGCTTCGTGATCATCACGGGCTTTAGGGGTGCTGCTGCTTTAGGTTGTCTCCCGCTACACCTTTAGCAAATATCACACTTTCTGACATGTGCATGTACATCTTTGAAGAGCGTAGGCCAATAGTAACCGGCTCTGAGGATTTTGTGGGCTGTAGTATCTCCTGAATAATGTCCCCCAGCAGGCCTGTCATGCAACTCTGTCACTACTTTCTTTGCATCTTCCTTTTCTAAGCATCTGAGAAGAACCCCGTCATAATTCTTTCTGAATAATACTCCTTCAACAAGTTGATAGGAAGCTGAATAATGTCCCCCAGCAGGCCCGTCATGCAACTCTATCACTACTTTCTTCGCATCTTCCTTTTCTAAGCATCTGAGAAGAACCACGTCATAATTCTTTGTGGGCTGTAGTATCTCCTGAATAATGTCCCCCAGCAGGCCCGTCATGCAACTCTGTCACTACTTTCTTCGCATCTTCCTTTTCTAAGCATCTGACAAGAACCCCGTCATAATTCTTTCTGAATAATACTCCTTCAACAAGTTGATAGGACGCTGATTTAAGACGCAACGCTCTTCTTTGCTTGGAATTACAATGTTCTGGAAACAGCCCTGCCTGCAAGTAATGCACAAGATATCTATACCAAGACTCGAGGGCTGTAAACAAAGGACATACCTCCATTACATGTAATTCGGATTCATCTTCCCAGGCGTGTTCTTCATTTTTTCCATTCTCAGTCATTTGTTTGCACAACCCTT
Organism: Pseudotsuga menziesii; assembly: GCA_001517045.1. Classification (NCBI taxonomy): domain Eukaryota; kingdom Viridiplantae; phylum Streptophyta; class Pinopsida; order Pinales; family Pinaceae; genus Pseudotsuga; species Pseudotsuga menziesii. The sequence goes on along the minus strand of LPNX010771551.1, from coordinate 74,003 downwards.
GTCCTTTAACTATAGATGCTGGCTTGAATTCAAGGTCGTACTCTTGAAGAGTTGTTACCCAGTTGCCTCTTCTTTCCCCTAACTCCTTCTGCACAAGAAGAGACCTTACAGTTGGGTAGGGGACAATCACCTTGGTTCTATTTTTTAAAATATAAGGCCTAAATTGCTTTACTGCCTTGAATACTGCGTAAGCTTGTTTATCAACAGCTGGGTAATTCAATTCGGCCCCCTGTAGACAAGTACTCATAAAGGATATTGGGAATTCATCCCCCCCATCTTCCTTTTGGGTGAGCACAGCTGCTAGTGAATCATGGGATGCAAAGGTATACAAGATAAAATCTTTGTCGAAATCTGGGATTTTCAGGGAGGGTGCATGTGCAACAGCGGTTTTGATTTTGCCAAATGCGCTCTTCTCAATTTCAATCCACTTGAATAATGCATTTTGCTTTACCATATGCTGTAGTGGTTTGACAATCTGAGCAAAATCAGGCACAAATCTTCGCACGAAGTTTATCGTTCCCATAAATGATTGCATCCCCTTTTTATTATGGGGCAAGGGGATTTGTTCAATAGCCTTAATTCTTTCTGGATCTATAGAGATTCCTTTCTTCAAAACTATGTGACCCAACAACTTGCCCTCCGTGACGGCAAACACACACTTCTTAGGATTGAGTGAGATGCCATATTTCCGACAGCGTTCGAAAATTTTCCTTAAGTGGAACACGTGCTCTCCTCTTCTCTTCGAGAATATTGTAATATCGTCAAGGTATACTACAGCACTTCAGCCAATCAATCCGAGGAAAGCTATGTCCATAGCTCTCTAAAATGTTGCTCCAGCATTTATAAGCCCAAAGGGCATTCTCCTGTAGGCAAAGGTTCCCCATTTGGTCCTGAACGTTGTCTTCAATCTGTCTTCTTCAGCTACTAATACTTGATTGTAGCCAGAGAAACCGTCTAATAACGAAAATAGTTCAGAACCTGAAACCATTTGCAGCAGTTGCTCCATGGGTGGAACATGATAGTTATCTTTGTCTGATGCATGGTTTAAGTTCCTGAAATCCACACAGAGTCTGATTTCTCTAGAATTTTTCCTTACTGGTACCAGATTTGATACCCACTCAGAGTGTCTGACCTTGAAAATGATTCTAGCATCCAATAATTTCTTCACTTCACTCTGAATCAGCGGTTCCAATTTTGGATGCATTTTTCTTAACGGTTGCTGATATGGCTTGACACCTACTTTAATGGGGACGACATGCTTGATGATGCTGGTGTCGTATGTTTTCAAATCTTCGTACGTCCATTCAAAAACATATTTATATTGTTTAAATATACTGATGAATTTGTCTCTTTCTGCTGGTGAACAACACTTGCTGAGATTCACAAATTTAGGATTCGTTTCAGTCCCTAAATTTATCAGCTCGAACTGTAGAGATGAGCTATGGGTCTTCACGTTGGCTGGTTTTCTGAACTTTTGATTTAAATCGAACATTTTTTCTAACGTTCTGACTCCTTTAGGGATGAAATTGCCATATTTCATCTCAGCTTGATGTTCTTCATCATCTATAATCGCCCCTTTGAACACCTCGTCATTTGTTAAGCATTCTATTATCTGCTGGTCATCATCGAACACTCGTAGGTTCGTAATCATATCAGGTACTGAGGGCCTGAAAAGTAATTCAACAGAGCATCGATTATTAGTGGGTATGATCCTAGCGGCTAATGTGGCCAACAAGTCAGCCGCTGCATTTTTTAGTCTTGGAATTGAAATAATATTGAATGCATTAAAACGTTTAAGCAGGTCCCATACCTCATTTTGGTAAGATTTCAAGTGAGGGGAAACACAATGTATTTGATTCTGGATTTGTTTCACAATAATTTCGGAATCTCCAAAAACTTTTAGATTACTTACCTTTAATTCAATCGCTTTCCTCAAGCCCGGCACCAGCGCTTCGTACTTAGCTGTATTATTAGTACACTCAAACTGTAATCTACATGAAAGAAAATATTTATTCTTCTGGGGGTCGATTAGGATACAGCTGGCTCCTGAACCTTCTAATGTCTTAGAGCCATCAAAAAACAAAGTCCAAAAATCACTAACTACTGAAGGTGAATCTATTCCTACTGCTAAGCTTACTATATTACAGTCAATCTCATCAGCCAGTGAGAATCGAAGAAGATCAGGCTGGGTGTCAGATGTGTTGCTGGATTATTCTGCTTGGTAATTTCCTGGTTCCAACTCAATAAAATAGTTTCCCAATACAGAATCCACTGGTACATTCTTCTCTTCCAGTTGAGTAACATTGTACTTCATGTGAGGTTCTCTTAGAATCTTTATCTGGTTCGGACTCCCTTTGTATGGAAACCACAGATGTGACCAATCTGAGGCGAAATATCCATTTAATTTGGCCGACCAATCTCTGCTCAGGACAAGACCGTAAGCATCTGGTATATCAGCCACCACGATGTTAATAACTTGGCATACTTTTTCATTAGATGCCAGCCGGACTAGGACATCTTCCATCTCACCAATTACCTTTACATCCGTTCTGTCCAATTGAACCACCCTCCATGTGGATGGATTAGGCTACCCATTGATCTTTTTACAGACTGATATGGGCATAACATTAACCGACGCCCTTGAGTCTACCAAGCAATTATGTACATTATGATTGAAAATTTCAAACGTGAGGAGGAAAGGTGGATGTTTGCTTTTAGACTTACCTCCAACGTTGGTTTCTCCAATTTCTTCTTCTTCCTGAGGTTGATTATCCATGGGCAGCTTCTCATTCGATGCTTCAAGTGCTTTCAACAGTCTTTCTTTTTGTTGCGGCACTTTACACATCTCGAATAGTGGAACATTCGCTTTTACCTTCTTTAAATCCTCCACGATGTCATAATCCATCGGTTGCTCGATGTGATGAGGTTTATCAGTATTCATCTTTCCTTCCTCTGGCCTAGCCAACGTATTATTCTGCTTCGGATCCTGGCTGGTAATAGTGAATTTTGGAATCTTATCAGCTAAGGATTTATTTTGCAATTTCTTTACATTTCTTTGCAGCCTTTTGATTTTTGGTAGAATGAGACTGTTTTCTTTAATTGGCCCTTGGCTCCTTGTTGCCATGTTGGTTTCCATGACGTCCTTGTAGCCCTGATTCTTTTCTTCTTCAGCATCAAATAACGAAACAGAATCCCAGAAAACCATGGTTTCCTCTTCTAGTTCCTTTGTTGACGTAGTATTCTCTTTTCTCTCTTCATCTCCATCTTCTGTTAATCTAGAATCCAACAGCTGATTCATGACCAACGTCATCAAATTTATCCATTGAGGGCAATTCTTTTCAGAATGTGGTTGTTAGTGGAAAGTACAAAAATTGTCCATGCCTACCTCTGTCAAATTCATGGATGCAGTATTGTGAGGAGGAGGTTGAGACTGATTGTTATCCTCCCTTTCCTTATAGTAGGGCCTATAAAACTTTTGTTTTTCCTTCTCTTTCTCCAAATCTATGGTCTTGTTGGAAAGCTTCTGCATTATTTTGGCCATATTTTCCAAATCTGGCGACTTTTCTTCCTTAGGCTTAGTAAACAATAAGGCTTTTCTTCCCGCACCTTTCTCTCCTAACTGTTATGGATAGTCTTCAATACTTTCTCTTTCAGCTTCCACTACTTCTGCCTCTTCATAGGTTTCCATTAACGTAGGCTTGGCCCTACCTTCGACAAACATGGCCAAATCAGGGCCTAACGCTGAAGTATAGTATTCAATTAGAACTTTGTCTGAAGGTTTATCCGTTTCAGAAAAATTCTTGAGGTAGGCTGCAAACCTTTGTGTGAAACTATGCACCTTTTCCTTTCTTTCTTTATTCAAGGCGCATAGCCCTTTCATGAGGGTTGCATGAGTTTTCTGAGTTGCATACTTACTTCTGAAAATTCTCTCGAAGGTATCCCAATCAGGGATAGAGTTAGCAGGCAACCCAAAGTACCATGATGTTGCAGCTCCTTTAAGGGTATGCAGGAACAGTCTACAGACTACATCTTCATACTCCCCAGCCCTTAATCCTTCAATTGCTAAGTAAAAACTTTGCAGGTGATCATCTACTAGTATTTTCTCATTTGGGTCGAAATTGGGCAACATCTTGTCAAAGGATTGAGGTAGGTCGTGTAATGGAGGTGTCAGGTTTAATGGCGATCTGGCTCTCCAAGAAGGTGGTGGATTAGGTGGGTTAGGTGGTGGATTAGCATTTACTCCTGCCATGAGTCTAGGTGGAGAGTGAGGAGGTGAGCCAATAGGAGTGCGAGCGGGAGAACTGTGAGGGGTATTTGGGCCTTCTTGGTTCAAAGGTAGTACAACTTCCTGTAAGGTTGTTTCTACAAGTTCTTCCCAGTCTCCAACCAACACTGAGTCTTCTACTATAGGACGATCTTTCTTTTTATACTCTCTTCTAGGCAATTCAGGGATGATTGGCAATCCTGCAATCTTCTTTACATATGCTCTAGTGTGTCTTCTCAGATCATTAACAATTTCATTTCCAACAGAATATAGATGTTCTCTTTCTTCCGGAATTGGATTATGAAACCCACTGCTCTCAGAACTGTTACCGGTGGAATAATCTCAGGAAAACGGGTTTCCTCGGCCAGCCATACACTGGTGGCCCTCCTTCTAGGGCCAAAACTGTTGAGGCCCGAAAATTCGCAGGCAACAACAATAAGGGATTCTCCCCGATCAACGTTCCCAACTAGCCCATGACTATTTGGAATGGGGAATCCGTCCGGTTTGCGGTCCGGCTACCGTAGGTCAAAGTAACAAAAACAAAGGCTTTACCGGTTGCGGCCCGGTCCACTGTGTATTTTTGTATTTTTTGACTTAATGTATGATATGCAAGTTTCTAATTAACCATGCAGGGCGATAAGATGCAAGGAGCAGTCACAACGTGATGTGCAGGTTCTTACCTCTCGTCTTAGCATTCACAAGCATCTAAATCACATACAACAAGAAATTAAAACTAACTACCTAAACTATCCCTAGGGAGCAGTATTATCATTCATTGGTGAGTAATATATTTTGTACATGCATAATGAAAATTACAGATAGCTGACACTTCTTTCAAGACACATGAACAATTGCAGATTTTTTGAACAACGAGATAGCCAATTGTTTTATGAACAACGTTTATTACTCACAGTGGAAAACATCACAAAAAGATACTGAAGAACATTTAACAAGAACATAGGTTTAGAAAGTTAAATACTCTCCCAGTTAACTTAAACACAGCTGAAAACGAAATAGTTCCCCTTCAACATTATTCATTTAATCACATTGATACATTCCACATTTTGCTTTCTCCAGCAGGCAAAAGTTGCAGTTTCTGATTGTAAAACGAAGTAGTTCCTCTTACAAGCAAATGGTTTACAAGTTTTTCTAGGGAAAAAGTCCATGTAACTTCTAACTTTCTGAAATTTAAACAAAATCAGCAGACCACTTGGGTTTCCCCAAACCTCTAGCGTTTCGGTTCCCCCACGCTTCATATTCCTCTTTTTCATCTTTTCTTCGTAAGCTCATGATTAGTTGGGTAACTGATGGACCTTTCCATCTTTCAAACGTTTCATATTCTTCTATGTTGTCTGTTATGCATTCATGAACTATTTAGTAACTGATAGCTCTTTTGGGTCGGTGCCTTTGTCGCCTTGGTAGTCCGACCAATCCCTTGAGTCCACCTGCAAATAAACCAACATGCATCATTCATTGGATTTGCGTTCCAAAACAAAGCAGCAAATTATATTACTGAAACAGCTAATCCACAAGAAAAGACCAGTTGCGCCATCATCATTTTACAAATGCCGACAATCCTACCTCATCCTCCTACGGGCTCATGGTAAAAACACCAACTGCAAAAAACGGGAGGAAACCAACATCGGAAGCAAAAGCTCTGCCCAGCCGCAATGGCGGAAGAGTAAAGGCTACAGGCATGCGACGGGAGGGTGGGAAAACTAAATCGAAAATCAGAAGGAAACCGACATCGGAAGCCAAATGGTTTTACCAGCCGCAACGGTGGAAGAGACATAAGCTACGGACAAGCGAAACGCGAGCGGAAAAAGGATTTAGTCGGAAGTCGAAAGACTTTTACATCGGAAGATGAATGACTTTCCTAGCCGCAACGGCGGAAGAGAAAAACTACGGGTCTACGATGAAAAGGGTCAACACGCATCGGCAGTCGGAGCTCTTTACGCTTCGGACGCTAAGCCGCTTTGGGAGCTGCAACGACGGAAGGGAAAAGGACAAAAACGACCGATTTAACAGAAAAATTAAGTGTTTTGGACAGCTTCTCAAACTCAACAACGGACATAAACCTGTTATACCTCCGCAACGTCGACCCACAATAAAGAACACTTGGTTCGATCAACAAGCGAAACAAAATTAGAATCTGCGACTCACCATAAATTCCAAACGCAATCACAATTTGAACCTTGGGCGAGAGTTAAGCTTTTACAATCATCTAAAATTAAAACACGACCAAAAAACTCAAAGGATCCAACGATTAAAAGAATGCAAAATCATGAGGAGGGGCCCAAAATTTAAGAAATTTGGGGAGAATGGTTGTAGCTGCAACAGGTCCCTAAGCCCTAATCTCCTCTGCTGCTTAGGTCGAAAAATTCCCTCCCAACAGACCAGGGAGAATTTTTCCTTCGACTCCCTACTTCCCCAAAGGAAGTTCCTCTAAAGACCCCGAATTTCTCGAATAATCGATTTTGGAGCCAAGAGAACCGAGAAGAGATATATTGGCATGGTCTGAAGATCAACTTTTACAAGGATCGGTCTACTAGGTGAATTTAGGGGGCAAAGAACCCAGCTTGAGAGCCTCTATTTCATTTTATCTAAGAGTTCCTGCTAGGATGTTTTCTTTATCTTCCCCACCCGAAGGGGGACTCCAAGATACTTTAAGGGCATCATCCCTCTCGAAAATCGCAGGATCTAAATAATGTTCCTCTGAATAACTGGAGCAATATTCAAGAAAAATACTTGGGATTTATTAGGATTGACTGCTAGAGCTAAAGCGTTAGCAAAGAGGGTCAGGATTCTTTTGAAGCTTTTCGCTTCTTGGACTGAAGGATGCCCCATGAGCATGGTGTCGTCTACAAATTTTTGGTGTGTCTGAGGGTCCATTCCTTCATATAATTTTAGCCCCCTCAACTCCCCATTCTCAGCTTGAGTCTGAATAAGGCGGCTCAGACCCTTAGCCATCAGAATGAAGAAAAAGGGAGATAGATGATCACCTTGTCTTATACCCCGAGAGGGATGGAACACTCATGTGGGAGAGTCGTTAAGGAGAATGTTGAAGAAATGGGTTGTGACCAGGCTCATGACCCATTCCACCCAGTCATGGCTAAATCCATAGGCCCTTGAGCATTTTTCCCATGTATTGCCAACTTAATTTATCGTAAGCCTTTTCTATGCCTAGTTTAATCAGCATACCTGGCCGCCGTGTGATTTTCAGTGAATGGATCACCTCATGGACAAGGATGACGCCATCCACAATCTACCTCCCTTCCACAAACCCAGACTACTCGGGACATATAAGGCAGGGGAGGAGGGGTTTCAGGCGGTTCGCTATCACCTTGGATATGATCTTGTATATCACATTGCATAAGGCGATTGGTCCAAACTTATCTGGACTGTATTCTCCAAGCTCCTTAGTAATTAGGTTCATGATGGTTGCGTTGGAGGATTTTAGAACTCCCCTCTTTTTTCTGGACTCTTCAACAATCTCAAGAACCTCCCCGTTGACTAGATCCCAGAAGTGATGGAAAAAATTGGAGGTAAAGCCATTCAGACCTATTGCTTTCCCCAACGCCATCTGGTTGACCACTTCCTTGACCGCCTGCATGGCCACCGAATTAGTAAGCATCTTGTTGTTATCTCTGGTGACAGTCCTAGGAATTATATGAGTAATCCTCTCTATGGCCCTCCCTCTGTCACCCCCATCCTCACTTAGGATGTTAGAAAAATGGTGGGTGAGCTCCTCTTCTATCTCCCTTCTGGTTTCCACTCGGCTTCCATCATCTTTCCTGAGTTTTTGAATTCTCGAACTACTCCTGTTCTGAATAACCGAGTTGTGGAAAAACTTAGTATTCCTTTCTCCCTCCTGTATCCATTTTACCCTTGAGTTTTTCTCCCAAGATATTCCTTCTTGCCTTTCCCTAGCCTCTAGCTGGCACAAAAGGTATTTTTCTTTTTCCTTCATATCCTCATCTTATCCGTCTTCCATACCTTTCATGCTGATAATTTCCATCTCACTTATCAACCTTTTTTTGTCTTCAAAGATATTCCAAAACTCTTCCTCGTTCCACGTGTGGATTTTGGCTTTTAATACTTTAAGTTTCTGCTGGGAGCGGTACATAAAGGTTCTCGGAGGGGGAACCAACTCCTGCCACCACTATGTGACAAGCTCCTTAAAGTCCTTTTGTTCCAGCCAGAACTGCTCAAATCTAAACGGTTTGCTGAGAATGGAATTCGACCAATCCCACTTGAGACAGATAGGCAATTAATTTGAGCCTGCTGCTGGGAGAACATCAGCCACTATCTCCCCCATATTATCTACGATTTTTTTTGAGACGAGGAATATGTCAAGGTGAGAATCCACCAGATGTTCCCCTCCCCTCTTATTGTTCCAAGTGAACCAACCATTACCCGTCTCCAAGTCCACTAAACAGATGTGGGTCAAAAGGTCACAGAAGGAATCTTGATATTTATCCAAGTTCCATCTGCCACCCTTCTTTTCCCCTGAGTTGGCTATAAGATTAAAATCCCCTCCTATTACCCAGTTTCCAAACTCTGTTTAGCCCTTAATCCAACTGAGGAACGCCAAGAAATCCTATTTCTGGGGAAATCCACTAGGGCCATAGACATTCACCATCGATACCTTCACTCTTGAGTCCAGGAGGTGAAATTATGCCATAAGTGAGAACTTGTTAGCTCGACATTCCGAGAGTTCCACCACTCTAGGTTTCTAGAGAACTGCAATTCCACCCGCTTGTCCTGCATCATCAAGGGCCATTATTTGTCTGCCTTTCCAGATCCTCTCTCTGATTTTCTCCAAACCCTCAGTGCTACACTTTGTTTCTTGAAGGAATAGGATATTGGGTCTCTCCTGCTTTATTTTCCTACTCAGTGTCTTCCACTTCTTAGGGTTGTTTCACCCCCTTATATTCCAATAAATAATCTTCATTGAAAAACCTTGTTGAATTCATAAAATGCCTCCTTGATCATGGGATACTAGCCTGACTTAATGAGTTTTACACCTACCACTGCAATACGTTGCTTATTTGTCTTTATTCCCCTCCGTAGATCTTCTTCTGGGGATTTCCTTTTACTGCCTTTTTGTGGGTCTGGATCAATCCCCAAGCTCTGGTGGGCACCTATTCTAATGATTGCTTCCTGAAAAAGCTCAATCTGACGTCGAGATACATAGCCCTGTCCCTTCTTTCCACATTTTTCCTCAAGCGTGTCCAAATCCAGCTCTTCCAATTCCATCTCTTCCCCCTCGTCCTCCTTAATCACTTCCATCTGCTACACATCCTCTCCCTCTAACGCCTTAGTCTTTCCGTCTTGTTTCCCTGACAAAAATTTTTCCTTAGAAGTGTCTCCTTCAACCATCTCCTCCCCCAACACATCAAAGGGGTTATTGGACCAAGGAGTCTTTGTCTCAGGATCCTTCTTCATTTTGAACGACCCTCCTCCTATGTTTCTTTGTCGATTCTTGACTTGTGTGAACCCTTTCCCATCAGCTTCACCTCCCTGATGCTGGCTAGGGTTACATGCTGCTGGAGACATTTTTTGGCAATCCCTCCCCAAATGTATGTATTCGTGACATTACCTACATCGAAAGGGAAGTTGCTCATAGTCGATGGGCTGGATCCATTCCGCATCTTCCTAGTTTAGGTTGATTTCCTTAGGGAGTTCTTTGGATAGATCCAGATAAACATAGATCCAGGAAAAGGATGTATATATTTGAACCCTAGTTTGTTCAACTACCTTTACAAATTCCCCTAGGTTATTCCCTATTTCCTTCAGGATATCCATATCCCAATATTCACTTGGTAATGAAAAAAGATGGATCCTGACTGGTGCAACCATCATGTCTTCCATTTCTGGGTTAAATCGCTCTTTCCACGGCCGAAGGTATAACCCATCTGAAAAGAAAAAGTACAAACTCCCCTCCAAGATTCGATCCCAATATTATTGATTGAAAAATATGACAGTAGAGAAACCCTTGGATCCAAGCTACAGATCATAATTTCCTTTAGGGTTCCACACACTCTTTATCCATTGGACCAGATCTATCTCATTGGGCCAAATCCCCATGAATTTACCTATAAGGGCCTTCTCCTTCCAAATATCGATCTTGCCTCTCACCTTCTCGGAACTAATCCAGATCACAGGGATAGACGGGGCCCTCGAAAAACACCCACCTGGGCCTTATCTTTTACCTTTGTCGTCTCCTTCCTTCCTTTTCCCTCCTTTTCCAGCTTCCCCACCCTCTGGTTCAGGACCCTGTGGGTCCATGTATTCCATGATCCACCGCTGGGGGACTTACAGACCCCCCTACCTTGCTTCCTACGCACATAAGAGCACATTCACGCCCCTCCTTGTCTTGCTTGATTACACCAATTTTCGAACCCTAATCGGAGAGCCCAAACACCCCCCGACAAGAGAATTGAAGTTGTAGTTACTCTAGCTAAAAATGATAATTGCATATATGTATATCATAACTGTAAACTAAATGATATGAACTCCGTAAACAATGAGAAACACTATTATAATCATGTTAACAGAAGATGATACCTCCATAAAACATATTTCAAAAAATGGATTTGAATGAAAAGATGATACCTCTACAAAACATATTTCAAAACGTATTTTTAATAGCAGAGGCTTTTCTCTATGTTCACAAATAAAGTCTTTTACAACTACCATTAGTATAAGATTTAGTAATAGCATTAAGGATCTATTACAAATGGAGCACCAACCAGCCAAATATTGAAAGGATGCACTAAGGATGAAAATAATAATTAATAATAAATAATAAACCATTCTATGATTAGAATGCTTCCTCTAATCAAACCTTACAATTATTTAACTAATGATTAATTAGACAACATAATGCTTGAAGTTCAATTTGACATTAATAATTCATTATCTCATCCACATAAAACACATGTAACCTAGAGGAGGGGAGCAACTAACATCTCTCTCTCTCTCTCTCTCTCTCTCTCCCTCTCTCTCTCTCTCTCTCTCTCTCTCACACACACACACACACACACACACAAACTAAAAGAGAGAAGATAAATATGTCCAAGGACAACAAACGAAGATATGATTATAAATTCATTGCCCATTAACAATTGTTTTTCCTACAACCAAGTGTGTCTCTCTAGAGAGAGCCATTTTAAATAACCAAAATTCATTTAATAGTACTTGGATTGACTTGGCATTTTTTTCCAACAACTATTATCGTTACTTTTTAAAGTAACCAAATTTTTTATAAATAAATAAACTTATTCATGTCTTAACCCATAGAACCATAATACAATGGACCGGAGAAAATTCAAAAGATCTTATAAATTCAAGCTTTCTTCCCATCCCCAAATACGATAGGATTGGTTCAAGTGTTTTTTATTTCATATAGAAATTTTTTTGTATCATCATAAGAAAGGTAGATCTTTACAAGCTAATCATATAGAAACACACATAAACATTACATTGAATACACTATTTTGATTACGTTGATATCAATCCTTCCCCTTCATAGGTTTGTTCATCATGTACTTATAATTGACCTTGTAATTCTTTTGAAATTTCTTATTTGTTCACTAAATCAAATCCTTAGGTTTTTTCTAAAACAAATTGCATGGCATCTGGATAGGAGTACATATTTGTCCCCTATTGAATTCTCCTCACTAGTTCCACTATCTTCATATTTTTATTTTTCCTTCAACATCCAGTTGGGATCCTTCATTTTTGAAGGGCCTATCAAGTCCCTAGGTTGAACCTCCTCTAAAATTTTGGTTCCCTGCAAAGGCGAAGGGATCAATTTTTCAATGTATAGTGAATAATTATTTTCTTGTTTTATATTGGTACATCTTATTTAAAATTCATGTGAATAATCTCCACTACAACCTCAAATTTCACCAATTATGCTAATGGATGTTCCACCTTTTAGTGAGTGACCTAACAAAGTTTTGGTATTCCTTCTTAATTTCATATTTTCATTTAGGAAAAATCACTATTATGTTTTTACAACAAGATGTACACTAGAAAGAAATATTCTCATAACCTAGGTTTTTACACATAGTCAACAACTTCTAACAGCAAGTCCTATGGTAGTCCTCTATAAAGTTAATTTCTACACATATCCTCATATAGGAAGTAATATGCATTTTCACGAACATTAAGAATACATAAAACTTAGTGTACTTCAAATATACTTGTTTTTGTAATCCACCAATTTTAAATATAAGAAAAACTTAGTGTACTTCAAAGATTCCTTTAATTGAAAGAAATTACATAATAAGTTGGAAAATCTTTCAATAAAAAAGTGACGGAAAGGAAATTGTTGAACATGGACAATACAATGGAAGTAAATTGTTGTATCCTTAAAATATTTCTTATATATACTTGCTTCTTTCACTTCTAGAACTATGGGCCCCAATATGTTCAATAGAGAGATGCAAACCTAGGAGGAAGAAAAGCATCATCACTTTAAGAAGGGACCTTCATGCACTAATGAGGGAAGAACCATGTACATAGAGATACATCCATATCTTGGATAAATTAAAATATAAATTTGAAGGATTATTGAATTGCTCAGTAGGAGAGTCGAGCCAGTGACAACTAGGGTAGAACCTAGCAACACATAAAGTTCGAGTTCAATATTTCCAATATCATATTATATTATTATACATTATCATATTTTTATATTATTTGTATCTTCTCTTGCAACAAAATTATTCCATATTTTATGGTTTGCGAAAACATATAAAGGTGGGGATTAAAAATCTCAACCAAATCAAGTGAAACAAATACCTCCCTCCCATCCCTCGGCTTTAAAATACAACCTATTATGTTGATTCTCAACATTCCAGTGGTGATGGATGGTGGAGGTTGAAGCTAAATAGGGAAATTCAATTTTCCCTTTAACGGCATTCTTCTTTTGAGGCTTTAATGACATTAAAACCATGGTTATTGTACAAAAAATGCACAATACCAACATTTCTAGACAATGCACACTTCAATTTCAAGGGGGTATTGACCTATTGTATTTATTAAAGTATCAACAAAAATGTAGAGTCTTATGTTTAAACAATTTAGTTCTCTAACAAACTTAGTTCCAATTGTTTGTGTTTCTTAACCATTAACTGAATTGTCCCCATTCATTAAATTCTCGTACATTTTATTTCACATGCCATCAAAGGAATCTTAGATGTTTTGAAGGGGCTAGTTTCAACTATCATTATGTATAATGGTCAACATAGGTGGTTGAGTCAAATATGTGATTAAGGGCCACTAGGGACACAAATCGTGATTAAATAATATCACTAGCAAAAAAGGGGTATGGATTAGTACTATTCAACATGAATTAAATCTTCCAAGTTTTTATCGATATGATGGTTCTTTGATTTGTACAAAATTTCATTTGCATATTATTGTTCATGTCCAAAATGTTGATATAGGCATAGTGAATTTTAATATTATTATTCATGTCTAGCCTGTTAATATGGAAGTGGTTCATTTGTATTCATCTAGAAAGGAGTACAAATAAGTTGTAAAGGAGTATGAATCAAGAGAAATTCCATATCCTAGAACTGACAACTATCATTAAGTGTTGTGGTTGTTATGAATGATTTTCTCAGTGTTGGGAGCTAGAATAACGTCCCATTCATTTTATTAGTCGCCCCCAATATTCCTCCCATCGCTTATTGTCACGATCTCAAAGTTTGATCTTTCTTAATATGGAATAATTTCTGCTTTGAGATTCCTAAATGAGGAATAAAATCTTACAATAACACTATTTGCACTGAAGAGGTGCATTCTACAACTCAGTATGGGAGAGATGTGTAACTCCTTTTGTGCTCATCCTAAAGTTGACATGTGTCCTTTATAAAAAATAATAAAATATTATTAAAAATAACATGTGAGATTAAATTAATTTAAATTATTTAGAATTGCATATATATAAAACAATATAAATTAGATAAACTAAAACCATAAACATTGGATTACACATTTCCTCAACACTTCCACTCTAAAAAAAATGTTTATATATTGAGATTTTTTATCCCTCTCGGTGCTTGGTAGATCCCCTTTTAGATGGATCTATGTTGGTTTAATTACAATGGTGCGCCATAATAAAAACAACTGTACAAGTGCATACTATGCATATAGATGCACAGGTGTTGCAAAACCACATATCCACTATTTTGGAACATCTACAAAAAAACTACAAAAGAAAATATCGGTTATATTTGATACCAAATATTTATCTATGTAGGTTTCGATACTGTAGACATCGGTGCACTCAGTATATAAAGGTGTACCAGTGCAACCATAATTTTTTACGCACTGTAGTATGATGTTTTTTTGTTTATTTTTAATTGTATGACAATGTGGTGCGTCGTGGAAAACATAGCGTTCTAGTGTGTTCATGTCTTTTCGGCACACAACTATTATGGATTTTTTTTAAATATATATGCATGGTGAGTTTCATTTTATGGAACATTAGTGATTCTATGTAAATAGCGCACTGATGTCCATAAAATAAAAATTAAAAAGTTGCATGAATTATTTTACTATAAACTGAAAAAGAAGCAGGAATTTCAATTTCAAAAACATTCTATAAGGTATTAAAAAAAACTAATCAGCATTTCATTATTTTTCCAAAATTTCAAGGGGAGAGTTTTGGAAGAGCGAGTTATCAAGGAGGAGTCTAGAACAACCAAATTATTCTGAAGATCAAATGTTGTAAGGTATGCTGAATCAAACAAAACCCTGCATTGTAGAAATGTCAAGCTTGTAAATTATTACTATTGATCACAATGCATGGTTTATTTAATTCCCTATATAGATTTTATTGGTGCTTCCTTTTGTTTTATGTGGCTACAAAATTGTACATTATGGTTTAAATCCATATATTGTTGCACAATTAGGATTTTTATTTGAAGGGATTTTAGATTTAATGGGCCTATAGTTTTATATATAAGTCGTTGGGTGAAATGGGACCACTTCTTGTGTCGAATTTAAAACCCAATCGACCCTATTAGTTTTGTTTAATTAAAAAAAACACATACACAGTTTCAGGTGTTTTCGAGTAAATATTGGTGCGTTTATAGTAATAGTGCACTGGTAATGTCGTCCTTGTTATTTTTTTTATAGAAAAATGCTTATGCATTGGTCGGTGCGTTCGACTTGTGATAACACACTAGTACGTTAATGGTGAAATAAAACTATTTGTTTTATTTTGTTGTGGTTAATGGTGTGTTCAAATATGACGCCCTGGTGCGGTCTGGTATTAAAAGCACTGATGTGTTTCGTATACTTAAACGCACCGAAATGGTAGACTATTTTATTTATTTATTTTGAAGATATGTAATTTTTTTTTTTAATATACTTAATAGTTCCTCTATTTAATGGCCCAGGTTATTTGTTGATAGAAAATGCAGCATAAGTGTTTAATGAACAACAATTCTAGTTGGCATGATGGGACACATACAAAGTCACGAAGAAGGCAAGTTCTTTGTAATTATGTATCAAATTAATATGTTTGAATTATTTGTAAATTTAACTAATATATTGTGGTTAATGTGTGACATGTTGAGCCAAAAAATATGGAAGCTTGATTAGATTCTTTGCAATCTAAGTGCAGAAGATCGTAAAACCTTGATGGAAAAGCTGCAAAGGGAGGAATCAGGTGAATAAAAAAGAAATCAATATGATTTTTTTTCTTGAATTTTGAGTAATACTATAGCTAATAATATTTGGAAATAAATTTCAAACAATCTAATTCACATATATTGAATGTTATGCTGGGAATGGCAATGGAAATGGACATAATTGTATCACATGATGAGCCATATCAACACCAACGTGCTTCAAATGTATGAAATCATTGAAAATTTCTATTATGTACATATAATTTATTTATTTCGAATTAAATATTAATTTTCAATTGTTTTATTGCAGAAAAAAAAAAAGGAACTCTTCTGTACATATGATAGGACAACAAGGAAAAAAGGGGTTGATTGCAAAGTTTGTGAGTATTTGTGATTTCCTTATAACAACTTAATATTTCATATTGGTTGTGATATATATATATATATATATATTATACCGGTAATCCTTGGATGTCTTCAAATAGGCATTAACACACAAAGAAGAGCCATTAGAAGAATTGATTGACATTGGGTTAAGTAAAGGTTGTGAGTATATGTTGGTGTCTCAAAAATTAATTATGGAATTTGTAAGAATCTATGTTGTTTTACTTCTCTCATTTTATAATTAATAGAACAACAAAAATCATTTATATTAAATCTGTGATTTATTACGGGGTATAAAATTTGCAAGAAACAAAGTATGGAGTGCATCCAACATAATATTTGTTGAAACAAGGCATGAGATGTGGTTTTGAAGGAATGTATATCATTCATAACTTAATTCTTTCTATGGTACATCAGTTTTCAATTTACATTTATATGTATTATTTATTTTAATTTTCATTATCCCCAACAATGTAGATACACTCATTACACTTTATTTTTATGTTTGTAGATGGAAGATGAACAAGAGAAAAAAAATGGAGTATTCAACAAAACATTATTCCAAATAACATAAGTCATGCAAGTGGATCAAGCTTTTACAACAGTTCCAACGAAGAATGATGAACCATATATTTTGGATGTTAATGCAATTAGTTGTATATTTTGAAATATTTGTTTGCAAAAATAGGACATTTTGTATATTACTGGACATAGTGTCCCGGTTGAAAGATAATGGGTTACAATGTAACAATTACGTGCATGTTGACATTTTGATTATTGTAGACTTTATGTTGTCTCATTTTGTATGACAAAGGGCCTCTTATTGATATATAATAAAATGTTTTTTTAATGTATTGCATTCTCTAGTGCCGTGAAATGTTGCATCGGTAATTAAATATATGGATGATTAAATATTAAAATAGATGCAAAAATTTATGATATAACACATAAATCCAAACATCATATCCATATGCAATAATAATAAATCAAATGTATACTACTGTAAAAAAATATTTCAATTTCTGATGCACAATGGAATTAAATAAAATATATACATTCATGTACAATGTCAATAGTCATTTTTTACCAAACCAAAAATAATCATTGGTGCATGTGATATTATTACTCACACCGATGCTTTTTCGTACAATGTAGCACAGATGCATTTGAGAGAATGTTGCACTAGTGCACTTAAAAGAAAATAGTTTCGGTGCAGTAGAATATTCATTTCATGCCTCAAGGTTTTCTCTATTATCACACCCTGGTACGCTTCATTATATTAGTCACACCATTAATTTTTAAAAATATAACGATAGTCATCATCCTAGTTAACTCGAGCGGTGCATTTTCCTCCAGTTATCGCACTAGTGCTTTTTAAAAGTTTGTGAGCATCAATTCCTTTTTATAGTTCGTAGGCACTGGTGTGACATGTAATCTAAAGCATCGATGCTTATATTGTTATAAGGCATTGGTGTGTTTTAATAGTTCGTAAGAATTGGTGCTACACTTAATATAAAGCACAAGTCCATATTGTTATAAAGCACCATTTTTGGTTAAAAATTTTGTATGCACCGGTGCTTTATGTATTTTCAAGCACTGGTGCACAAATGTTTATGTGCACCAGTGCATGTATTGGTTTGAAATTCACCAGTGCATTTTACTTGTGTTAGCACTAGTATGTTTTCTTCAATAAAGCACACCAAAAATAAAACCTTCGCAAAAGCCTCCAAAAATCCGATGGAAAAATCCGACGGCGCGTGGATTTCTCTTTTTAAACTTACCAAAAATCACAAGGATACTTTTTTTTTTTGTAAATGTGGCCACAAGCGTCGTTGAAGCGACGGCTATTCTCATAACCGTCGGTTAAGCGTCGCTTCAACGACGGTGCGTTAGTAAGCGTCGCTTAAGCGACGACGCCTTTAATTGGTCAACTATTTAACATGGAAAGCTTAAGTCCTACTAATGTGTGCTAGTGTTGGAAGATATAGTTATATGGTTAAGATGTGAATGTGGATATATAGTTATCCTCTAGTTAAGATGTGAATGTGGATATATAGTTATATGGTTTCCAAACCTATTTGACCTATCCCACAATCAGAAGTTCGGAGGGGGGGGGGGAATTCCCATAAAAATAATCCAAAAGGGTTTATTATTGAAACATATTATAGTATGTCATATTTAAAGACAAAAGGTGTCAATAGTGATTTCATTAGGTTCAATAGTACCGTGTAGTACACCTTCGGGATAAACTCTATTGACACCTTTAGTGGTACCATTCTTGGTACCATTATTTCTACCAAAGTTATCTTTTTTACAACCATGAACATTGGTACAATTATTAGGCTAGTGGGTATCTATTGAAATCTTCTTTGTAATCCTTATGCCAAAGCTGACG
>LPNX010771551.1:24215-54977 GCA_001517045.1 Pseudotsuga menziesii | reverse complement strand
CAAATCTAATTCTTGTCATTCTCCTTGGTTTGAAAAGTTGAAAAATTGAATGTACCATGGATACTTTTTATATTTGATGATATAAAGGACATTTTTTCGCTGTTAAAATAAAAAAATTATGCTCATAAACAATTAAAAACGACCTAAACAACACACCAAACTTTGCAATACAATTCCCTGCTGGTGGTCCTATATATGGTCCGGGTTCCAATTTCTATTGCCTTTCAGTGCCCGATTCCGATGGATTTTATAGTTCATGGCATAGGTATGTATGTGGATTTGTAGGTCAGAGACCTCAAACTCCTGGTGGCCTCGGCTTAATCTAGTTACCACTTACTCTCTTTTTTTTTGCTTTTCACCCTCTTGGGGATCTTTAGGGGTTACAAGCGTTTCTTCAGGCGAGCTATGCTGGAATCATCAAATTTTGTGAAGGACGATACTCTGAAAATATGTTGTACAGTTGGGGTTGTGGTTTCTGCTATTCAAGGCCCCAGATTGCACTATATTCACATCCTTGAATCAAACTTGGGTCAACAATTTGGGGAACTGCTTGAAGATGTTGAAAATGCGGATGTCACATTTGATGTATCAGGGGAAAAATTTCATGCCCACAGAGTTGTTCTGGCAGCACGTTCCCCTGTATTTAAATCCATGTTTTTTGAGTCCTCTGGGGAGTGGAATGACAAAGAAATTAGCATCGAAGGCACAAGGCCAGAGGTGTTTAAGGTGAGCTTTCATTCTTCCTATGATTATGGAATTGTGCTTTCTCTTTATTTTAATTTTGGAAGATTGGGTATTTGCCTTGAGCTTGTAATTTTTTTCCCTTAAATTATTGTCTCCTTTCTCATGAATGTGTCTCCTTTGTTCTCTTGAATTCAATGCAGGCTATGCTACACTTTATTTACAGAGATACCCTTCCAGATTTAGAGGAACATGCAGATTTAGGAGAGATTTCTGATCCATCCCCTTGCTTTAGGAGAGTTGGGGTTGTGGTTTCTGCTATTCAAGGCCCCATATTGCACTATATTCACATCCCTGAATCAAACTTGGGTCAACAATTTGGGGAACTGCTTGAAGATGTTGAAAATGCGGATGTCACATTTGATGTATCAGGGGAAAATTTTCATGCCCACAGAGTTGTTCTGGAAGCACGTTCCCCTGTATTTAAATCCATGTTTTTTGAGTCCTCTGGGGAGTGGAATGACAAAGAAATTAGCATTGAAGGAACAAGGCCAGAGGTGTTTAAGGTGAGCTTTCATTCTTCCTATGATTATGGAATTGTGCTTTCTCTTTATTTTAATTTTGGAAGATTGGGTATTTGCCTTGAGCTTGTAATTTTTTTCCTTAAATTATTGTCTCCTTTCTCATGAATGTGTCTCCTTTGTTCTC
Organism: Pseudotsuga menziesii; assembly: GCA_001517045.1. Lineage (NCBI taxonomy): Eukaryota > Viridiplantae > Streptophyta > Pinopsida > Pinales > Pinaceae > Pseudotsuga > Pseudotsuga menziesii. Next base: position 53,588 of record LPNX010771551.1, on the reverse strand, counting down.
TTGAATGCAATGCAGGCTATGCTACACTTTATTTACAGAGATACCCTTCCATATTTAGAGGAACATGCAGATTTAGGAGAGATTTATGATCCATCCCCTTGCTTTTTGACACCTGAGACAATGATTGAATATTTGCTCACAGCAGCAGATCGGTATGGTCTGTGTCAGTTAAGGTGCTTGTGTGAGTCAAGAATATCACAGGGAATAACTGTGAACACTGTTGCTAAAATTATTGAACTAACCCAGCGTTACCAGGCTTCTCAACTCAAATTTGCATGCCTTAAATTTGATGCGACAAACTTGGAAGGTATGCAGTATATTTCAATTAATTATAAACTAAACATAGGAGTTTATATTGTCTAGAAACATCAATTAGTTGATGCTATTAAAAATTTCATCTTGATTTGTTTCTGCAGAAGTCATGAAGTCGGAGGGGTTCGAATACTTGAAGGAGAATTGTCCATCTCTGCAGTTGGAACTTCTACAAACTGTTGCACAATTCAAGGACGATTGAAACATGAAGGGAAAAGCTGGAATGCACCAAGTCAAGAGTCAGATGCCTCTGACAGTAACATAGAAGAGCAAGACCAAACTTAGGGATACCAATCTACACATAAATCTAATAATTCTGATTAACTGAAGGGCACTATTTTTGAGATATTTCTGGCTTTGGTGATACATTAACCGGGATGCTCCTGAAGCAGAAATGAAAGATCTTTTTCACTCTGGAGATCATTTGAGGTGATGAGTTTGTAATATGCATCCCAGCTTCTGCTAATAACTGTGGAGCAACCATCATGTTTTTTTTTGAAATATCTTTGTGGACTTTCAAAATTGATATATAATTTCATTGTACTATGAGAGATGCACTGTTTATTTCTAAATACACATGGATATCGAAGCCACAGGAAGGGTGGCCATTATGACTGTCTATTACAAAAGGATATGCTGCTTATTTGATATCCGATAAAATTTGACCTCTTGTCAAATTGTCAAGGGCTCTATCTTCATTGCTTGGACATGAAATGCGGGACACAATGAGGATGCAGTCTTGCATCATATTCTCTGGACGCAATAGAAATAAGCAGAATGAGAATAGACAAGAAATAATCCATGCAATGTTTTATATGTTGCATACAAATAAATTTTATGTTTTGGTTAGGTTTCCAGCTTACGAGTATTTGACTCTCGATAGACTGCATAGGCTCTGGTTCAATTCATATGCTATGTTTTAGACGACTTCCATCAATTTCCAACGTCCTAGAGCTATGAGCAATTTTGCAGGCATTGGCCAATGGCTATAAGGACTATAGAAATAACATTAGGAGTGAAACTATGTTTCTAGCTGTGGGAATTCTGAATCTTCTCAAATTTTTTTTGAGCAAAACATGCAGAGCTTACTGCAAATGATTCACAGAAATTTTTGGATGACAGGCTTATTCATGGCTCTTCAAATAATACTTATAGAATGTGGGAAATCAAACGCAATATTTGGAATGGTTCTTCGATTCCTTACTGGACCGACAGTTATGGAAGTTGCTTCAATTGCAGTTGGTCTTCGAGGCCACATTTTGCATATTGCAATTGTGCAGGTGAGCTCTTCTGTTTTTCATTTGATAATGCCTCTGTTTTCTTCAATAATGCCTCTGTTTTCTTTCTTTTTGCTCATTTCAATGTGCGGAAACTTATGTCATGGACTGTCATAAATCCATTCTTAATTTCCTTCACTCCTCCCATAGTTTCCTATCAAATTCCTTTGAGGCCATCCTCACAATCTGAGTTGAAATGTACTAAATCCTCATTGTCAGTGACTTGAGTAAAGTCTTGTATGAAATGTTAGGTAATGTGATAGGGAACCAGCTCAGCTTGAAATTTGTTTAGGATTGCCTCCTTGTGGTATCATTTTTATATCCTCTTTGTGAATCATCTCTGCCATGACTAATTCCCTAAGGCTTTCGGCTATATTTTATAGAGATCAGGCCTTGTGAAATTCCTTGCGGCATTATAAAATGTACATGGATGGTGAGTTATCTTCACCGATTACCTTTAGAGGTTCTACAATTTAATCCAAGGAGAGTTGTGGGTCACATTGGGCCATTTACATAGATTAAAGTAATTTGGAACCAAATCCTGGCAGGTTTGAATTGCTTCCTTGTGCTCCTCAGATATCTCTTGGGCATGAAAAACCATTTTCTAGTCGTGCATACATAAGGGCACTCCAAGGGAACTCATCCACAACATGTCATAGATCATGAATTACTCCAAAAATGCTTGAGTGCTCAAGGGAAAATGCATCATACACCCTCCATAGAAGTGAAGGCACTCAAATCATCAAAGCGCTTAGCAAGAAATATCTATGATGCATAAATGAGGAGCAGCATCAATATATCATATGGAAATAAGCATCCAAACCCTCATCAAACATTAAGAATACAAAGCATCAAATCTCCATGAACATTCATAAGCTAGCATCCAAGGCATCAAATCTCTAAGAACATCCATAAGCTAGCATCCAAGGTATCATGAACATGTCACCCCCATGAAATCTGTGATAAAAATCACATGTGGACAACCATGCAATATGTGGGGTAACACAGACCATCAGTGATTTTTTTCCAATGTCTAGCTTTCAACAATGTGTGTCTGTGAGAGTGCCAAGACTGACAGTAGTTTCATTCAACTGTGTAATATGCCAAAGGGCAGTTATTGAAATCATTCGTATAGTGGACTTAATAATTACTAGGAGGTTCTCTTCAAGAATAATAACGAAAATTTGAATATACAACAAAGAAATAACCAAGGACCTGGAAAACAAGAACATAAATCATCAAGAAAGGTTAGTAGAACTTACTTCTGTGAATAGTACTTCACTAGATTACACGCCATAAGATAAAGCTCATTCTTGTGGCCAAGTTCCATGGCTGTTGCAATATGTATTAGTGTGCATTTCAAATGAAAAGGATCCCTTTCAAAAAGCCTACAGATGTGAGTAGCTGACAGATGTTTCCTGGGAATTGAGATCACCGGGTAACCTTTCGAGCTCTGCAAACTTTGATTCAACATTCTCTGCTTTATCATACTGCAAGAGATATGTAGTGTATAGGTTAAGATAGCTATTTATGTCTTCAAAGGTTCCAAAAACAAACAAAAATGTATAGCACACCATGGGTTTGAATAAATAGGACACATTTATGCATTTCTCATCAAAGGAAGAATAGTACCTTCTTTATTAAACATGAATAAAATGAAGAAAGCCATCCATTCTCGACACCAAACCTCAAAGATGATACTAGGCTGGCTTCTGCCAAAAATGTTAATTTCCAAAACACAAATAAGCAGAGCAATAAACTGTCTGTCCAAACCCTTAGAATAATTGAACCATGGACAGAAATGGTGGACTAATAAGGCACGCAAATACATCATGAACTATTTGGAAGTGAGGCCAACAGTAAAGAGCACGTTTCTAAGGATGCCAAACATGTTCTGGGTGTTAATCAACTATTAGAGTCGGTATGTGCCATATCCAAGTTCCAAAATGTAATTTTGTAGTGAATAACTATATTATCATGGTGATTTTTTCGTCCAGATCTGTGTCTTACATGCCTACCGTATTGGCACATATTTCATAATGAAGTTTACTTCAAGCTATGGTTAGGCTTGGTTTTTAATTTTGATGGATATTGTATCTGTTTAGGTTGAAATGGTGCTTACGTTGTGTTGCAGCTGCAACAATTTCCCAAAATTCCAAAAAAAATTAGGACCCTCCTTTTATTTAGATTAATGTGATTCTCTTCTTTGATTTGGTCTAAGAACTTTTCAAAAGGACTTTTCTAAGGCTTGGGTTGATCTACTGCTTATTTTAATTCCTCCTCTTATGCTGAAGCAATCTAATATTTGATCAGACTTTATCGCTGCCTTTGGATGCACTTTCAGTTTGTTCAATCGGGGACCTGTTTGGTTAAAGCTTCCGCCGTTGCGGCCGAATAGTGAGTCTTAACTTAAATTTTTCTCCCGATATGATTGGTCTAATCGGCTGGTTTTTCGGTTTGAATCGGAAGAATTTGTCGTTTCTTTCTCTGCCGTTGTGGAAAAATAGCAAGTCATGATTTTGACTTTCTTTCCGATACATTGGTTTTAATCGGCTTCCCTTTGGTTTTGCATCGGAGCCATTGTGACTTCTTCTCCCGTCGTTGCAGATGGATATTCAGTTTGACTTCAATTGTTTTTCCGATTTCTTTGTTTTACGTCGGATGCTTTTTGGCTTTGCATCAGAATTTTTTATGATTATTTCCTCCGCCGTTGCGGACAGCAAACCGTTAACTCTTCTGATTCCTGTTGGTTTCCGATTCCCACTTATGTATCCTCGTTGACCCCGTAAGTCTCGGGCTCCCGCCGTTGCGGCTGCAAAAGCTATTTCGCTTCCGCCGTTGCAGCTGCCGAGGTCATTAGCCTTCCGATGTCTAGCCATTGGTTTCTCAATTCAAACTTTTCTCCCATTTCGGATAGATTTATCTTTCGCGGCTCCGTCGTTGCGACTATCGTTTCACTATGGTACCGAGGGGTTTTTCTTCCGAGGTTCTGTTACGGTTATCCCCGCAGACGGTTTTATGTTTTGGCCTGCCGCCATTGCAGAGGGAGTTATACTTTCAACCTCCGATTAGAAAACTTTCTGACGTCTGATCTTTTGCGCGCCCGTGGTGGTTGACTATATATATGGGGTCGAAGGGTTATTTTTCTATTATTATTTTCAATTGCTGTTTCGACTGTCGCAAGATGTCAAGATCGTGCTGTCGCGCTCGTCCGGTACCTCATTCCTGGTACATGCAGTCCATGTGTCTCCACCGTGGAGCCTGACAGACCTCTCCACACCGGTTACACATCAGTTCCAGGTAGGCTTCATTTTCCTTTCCCTTCCCGTTGAGCATTTGGTGGTTATGCTTGCTACGTGGTTTGTTTTCCCGTCTGTTTACTCAACCCCGTAATTGCATATATATTTTGAGGATTGCGTATCATAGTAGGCCATGGGGTGGGGCATTTTAACTGCGGAGTAGTTTTTTGACTGCGGCTGTTTGTGTGCAACCTCGCGCGTAGTGGATGGGGGTTAGGTACAGGCGGCCGTTACACCGTCTGCACCAAGCTACCCTATGTGTGATGATGGGTTTGTAGGGGGAGGGTTTTTTGGTTTTTCTATAGCATTTTGGTGGTTTCCCTTTGTTGAGGTTTTCGTATTTCCTGAACCCTAGCCTTTCTGCCTACGCAGTCCTGCGCAACCCAATTCGTGATCAGTGTCGAACTTGGGCCGGGGAAGAAGGTGTACCACTGCTCTTAGCTTGTTGACCCTAAGTGCGTAAGCATGGCTTCGTTGATAAAACCCACGTATCTACTGTCTTTCCCGCACAGCGAAATGACCATGGCATGCGCAGAGAGCCGAGACTTGTTGCACATTAATGTAGATTTATTGTCGTCTTGAATATGATTGATAGATTTTTTTAATATCCTACAGCAGTGGTAGATTGCACATTTTACTGTATATGACTTGTTTTCCATCATGCTAGATATAAACAAAGTCACTGAACACTGCCCATTGGGTTTAATAATTCTGTTGGTCAGGTCATTTCAGTCTATACATGCATATACTTGCTTCATTGATTGATTGCTATCATGTTAAAACATAGAAGAAACCACACACTGTACATTGATGTATACAGGTTTTCCACTCAGCCAAAAGGGATTAATGTTACAATTTTATGGCAGGAAGAGCTCACCATGTCAAAGAGACAAAAGAAGAAGGCCCCTGTGGTCGAGGAAGAGCCAGAAGTAGAAGTTGTAACTAAGACAGAATACATATACGAGGACACGAAGTGCATTTCTGGCATTGAACCTGAATACCAATGGGGGGAAATCTATAGACTGATCACCCGAAGAGAAGTTCCCGACATGGGCTTAGAAGAAGAGTCCATATATGCAAACATTGAAAGATCCTCACTGATGAAGATCACCACCAGACCCGAGTTATTCCCATGCACTGAAGTCATCGGTTGGATTCTACCCCAGGTAGATGTCACAACAATGATCCTGGAGGATGTTAACAAACAGGGCTATGCTACATACAGCCCCGGATATGTTGCCCTAGCCTACCACTTGCCAGAAGCCCAAGTGTTCCTATCTGATGACTGGTTAAACAACATTAGAATGGACTTGGTAGAAACCATGAAAAGAATGATGTTGACTGGAAAACATTTCAGGACCAGAGTGACAGGAGAATATGATACTGCAAGTTTAAGAGCTCCATACAGATTCATAGCCTTGATGCTCAACAAAATATTTGGAAGAACTCATGGTAGGTTTTTCAAACTAGAATGGATACCTATCATTTTTTATGTTGCAACCCAGGGGACAATTTTCAACTGGGCCAACCTTGTCTCAAACAGTCTCTCTGCTTGCTTGGCCTCATCCTTGGGAGGAGAAGCCCAGAAAAGGTTTGAATTTTATATGAGTTCAATACTTATAGACTGTATATTATGCAACCAGCCTTTCCCTGGTCTCAGGTGCATCTGGGACAGGGAAAGAATGCCTGTCTATGCTGCTTACAAACCATTGTGGGCACATAAATATCATATCCATTACAGGGAAATCTGTGAACGCCTCCTTATGCCTCTATACACACTCATTTTCCTGAAGGAGTGTGATTGCATGTCAGAAGGGGCGATGCAAGTGATTGAGGATTATGCAGACTACTATTTGACCGAAAATGGCATGTACTTCAGGATGTTTGGAGGTTCGAGAGCTCCTTCCCTGCTTCCCAAATACGCAACTGATTTCATTATCCACAAGGAGGCAGTCAGACAAGTGTTCCTGGATGGAATAGGCAGCTTCTTGTTTGAACATAAGAAGACTGCTTATCCTCCCTTGCCCTTCAAACTAGGAAGTTACAGGTTCACTAGAGTGAAACAAGCTGATGAATTCGTAGAAGAGCTGCAGAGATTCCACTTTGGTGAGATGCCCTATCACAAAAATGACTCTCAAGGTAAAGTTGCGGAACATCGTAAAGAAAACAAGGTGCATTTTGAGTATACCCACCATTTTGATAGGGAAGAGTCTGTCTTCTGAAATGCCTCGAACATGATAGCACTGAAGAGAAGATTCAATAAAAAGATCACCACCAAAGGTGGGAAGGGGGATGAACAGGATAAGGATGAGGAAGAAGCGAAGAGAAAGCTTGATGAGGAGCTACAAAACCAGGAAGCAGAGAGGTTGAAGCTGACACAGACTGAGACAGAACAGTCAGCTTCTAAGATAGCTGGAGGGCAGACCCAGGAGAAGGAAAACCTAGAAGTTCGGGACCCACAAGTGCCTGCTGCCAGCACACCTGTGGTCCCCACCCTCAAGCTAGTTCCTTTTGTTCATAAAAAGGGAGAAGAAATCCCTGACTTCAACACTATTTTCTATGATTGAGCAACAAAAAGTATAATAAAGAGAACAGAGAGGAAAGTTGAAGCGGAAGGTCTGCCTGGTAAAATGATAACGGATATGGCTATTATGTTAGGAACAGACCAAGATCCAAGATTCACCCTGAGGGCTGAGGCTGCACTAATCAACGCCTCAGAGGATAACATGGGTAAGGTAATGACTGACTTGGAGCAGTCCCAGAGGTCCTCTGCTCAGTTAAAAAATACACTAAGGAAAGAAAGAGAAGAAAGCAATAGGCTGAAGCGAAAGTATGAAGACATGCAGAGGGAGATAAAGGCTTCTAAGGCTAAATTGCAGGCCCTCCAAGTAGAAAGACAGGTCAGAGAAACAACACAAGAATCCCTGGAGAAAATACAGAAAGAATATCAAGAACTGAAGATAGAAAAGGAACGGCTGCAGGAGAAGGTGGAAGAGCTAGAAGAGCAGCAAAAGATTATCTTACAGGCCAGTGAGATGCACTCCGAAGAGTAGAAAGAGAAACATCAAGAGCAGATTTCTTCTCTGACAGCTGCTCTGGAGGAAGCAAGGGAGAAGCAGGTTAACCTCCAGCCATTCAAAGAGCATGTCTTGGCCCAAAAATCCAAGATGCTACAGCTACAGACTGTTGTTGAAGAGGAGAGATGTAGAGTGCTGCAGATCGATGGCCAATTGGAAGAGATCTTGGAAACTGCATCTTACTTTGTGGACAGATCTCAGGACGTCCTCGAGGTCCTAACTACAAGAATGGTGAGGTTGGAAAGAAATGAAGAAACTCCAGCCGAGCTGCCATCAAAAGATAAACAAGCCCTCAAGCGGGATTACGACTTAATAGAATTTTCTATTAACACCGCAGAGGATTTCAAGAAAGCAGTCAAGAAGACAAAGGGAACCTGCGCAGAAATTTTCAGGAGAATCCTCATTACATACAACCGGTGCAAGGTAGAAGCCGAGCAGAGGCTGGATGTTTTCCCAGACCACAATTCATTTGTGGAGATATTGCAGAAAATACATCAGGATGAAGAAGCAAGAATGAAACACATTAAGGCTATTGATGACCAGATTCTGAGAAGCGAAGTAGGCCATTCAGCAGTTAGTGTGCAGCTTTTGGAAGACCAGCTTCGGTTAAGCACAGCCAGAGTGGAGGCTATAAAGAACCAGGCCAAAAAATTTGAAATCAACATTTAGTTTTTGGAACCCTGTGTATTTGAGGGCATTGCCTCTGATGCTGCGTCATGGAAGAAGTTTCTAGATGCCCAAGCGAGACCCTCCTCATGAAGGATCGGTCATTATTGTAATTTGTAATTATTTTTGTAAAACATTTAAGAAAAGTAGAACGTTGGGAATCAAGGGGTTGGAAAGCCCAAAGGTCACTTTGGGCAGCCCAATAGTCTCACCCTTTTGTATAAATGTAAAAGACTTAGAGGGAAAAAGGGCTTTTTCCCAGTGAGACTAAAAAGCGATATTGTAAGAAGAACTATTTCTCTTTGCAATAAAGAAATATGGTTTGCCTGTTGGAGAAAGATTGGTGGAATGTCAAAATGTTATGCTGTGGATGGCTGAAAGATGAACTATTTTGTTTTCTAGCTTAGTGTCCATTAACTGTGAGATCATTCTAACTCTTTGAACCTATGTTCTTGTTTAAATGATTTCTGGTTTGTTTTGTGGAATGACCACCATGAGTAATGTATGCGGTTCATAAAACAATTGGCTATCTGGTTGTCAAAATATCTTTAATCGTTCATGCATTATGGAAAGAAATATCAGCTAACTGTAGTTTCTCTTTATATTGCATGTACAATACACATTACTCACAAATAATTTACAATCTGGCTCCCCGGGGATAGGTAGGTAGATAGATAGTTAGTTCATTTCATTGCTGCATATGTGATACAGATGCTTGTGAGCCTTAAGACGAGAGGTAAGAACCTGCGCATCACGTTGTGACTGCTCCCTGCATCCTCATCACCCTGCATGGTTAATTAGGCATATGCATCTCATACATTAAGTCAAAATACAAAAACACGGTGGACCGGGCCGCAACCGGTAAAACCTTTTGTTTCTGTTACTTGACCTACGGTAGCCGGACCTCAAACCGGACGGATTCCCTATACCAAACAGTCAACGGGCTAGTTGGGAACGTTGACTGGGGAGAATCCCTTTTTGTTGTTTCCTGCGAATTTCCAGGCCTCAACACATTGTTGATTACGTTGTTCACTAGTCTTATGATAAGTGTATTTAACCTTTGTTGTCTTAGATTGCTGCAATGATTTGAAGAATATGAATAGGTTGAATTCCCCGTGATTTGTTTTCAATTTGAATTTCTATAGCTAAAGACTTTAGTTGGTCAATGCAACTTTGACCATTTCCTGGTCACCCATGTTTCAAAACCATTGGTTTTGAATGCAAAGTGTATTCTTTCCTCCGTAGGTCAGAATGTTTTCTTGACCAAAGATAATATACAAGCGTTTACAATTTTGTGAGTGTTTGGTAAAAGGCACCTATTGTTGTTTTTACATTTTTCTCCACTTTGTTTGCAGCTCTTTATCTGTGATAGAAGGCCAAATTATGCCCTTATTTCTGTTATCTATGATAGAAGGCCAGATTATGCCCTTATTTCTGTTATTTCTGTTATAAAAATGTACCCTTCAGTCAAGAAAAATCACTTATTAAACATGGGAAGCTTTTTCTACCTTATTTTAATGCTTGGATTTGGAAGTTTCATCAAAATTGTAGGGTGTTGACTAATGTCCTTGGAGGATCAACTTCAATATTTGAGGTACAGGCAAGGGTTAGAGCCTAGACAAGGGGGGGGGGACATGCAATTATTTTAATGATTATATATTTTCAATTTTGATTCAGATATGTATCGCACTTTGCGCCATTTTGATATTTTGTCACCCTTACATGGGTAGGCTTTACATATTTTGTCTCTAATGGTTTGGGATCATAGCTTGGAATGTTAAATATATATTTTTCCATTAAAATTGTAAAATTTTATGTATTTTTGAATAGTCCGAGTCATTGAAATCAAACTGCTCCAGTTTGTTGCCGGTTTTGGTCTGAGTTGACCCTCAACCGATTCAACTCTCGGTTCCGAGTTTTAAAACATTGTTATAGAGGTCGTGATGTGTAGGCTTTTTGTCCACTGCAGGCCCACCGGGTTTTTGACATGTAGTGCCACATGGCTCATCCCATGTGGTCCTATGGGGGCACTTTTAAAAATACTTAAAATCCCGGAAAGATGATGAGACATTCACACATGCACTAGTGTGTGCATGGCATAATGACAGAATGTAATACTTAATCTATGTAATCAATAATGTGAAGGTTGTTTGTTCATCATCACATGGACCTCCATTTCTTGTGGGCCTGTGGGGTTCATTCTTTGCAGAGCCTATTATGGGCTGGTAGGGCATGACATCTTTGGGACCACATGGATCAAGTCTTCCATGCCTAAATATTTTGTTCACAGTGAGGATGGACTTAACTGGTCAACTAATGAGGCACTTTTAAAATGATTTATTGGAAGGATTGGGTTATCTTCCTTCACTCCAACCTACAACAAACCTATGAACAAATATGATGGGATCCATAGCCTGTCTATGTCTTAGCACAGTGCTTAACCCCATAGTATAGATGGACTTAACTGTGAACCAACCGAAAGGAAAGCTATGCATGCATGGATGATAACTATGTTACCGGTTCCTTCTTCCCTCTTCCCTAGATACACCTGGATACATATCATATCTGGGCCCTTCTCGGACATGTCTAGGATCTCCTTAATGGACAAATGCCTATCAACTAAAACTTCCTTTGTGAGAATTTTTTATCATATGCAAGCATGCTGACTAATAGCCTCATGTTTGAAGAAATCTTTCAAACCTTTTTTGGTACTTGCTTCCCCAAAAGCATTTGATGTGGAAACAATACAATGTTAGAAAACATTTATGGTCTATTTGCTTGATCAGTCATTTAAGAAGTCATTTGACAAGTAATAATCAAAACCACATAAAACTGCAAGAATGCTTATGCATGAGAACTACCTCTGTTTCTCCCTTGAATCTGATTTAGAATTAATATCATACTTCAAATCCATATATATGTATATGTATGTAAAATGTATTTGTTTTTTGTATGTCCAACATATCCTATCTAAAGTATCAAGTATTTTTCAACCATAGTAAGAGGAGATTACCATGGATCCCTTAATTTCTGTTGCTTCTGTTATTGCTGCTGGATTATCTGTAGGGTTTGCTCCCATTGGACCTGGCATTGGTCAGGGCACTGCTGCAGGCCACGATTTTCTAAAATGATAATAGTAAATGGTAAACATTTAATCCATGATTGCAGTGATAACAAATCTACGAGTATGGTAAGTCTGCCACCCAAATTGGTCAAAGGTTAAGCTGATCCAAAGAAATGTAAAATGACACATTGTTTAGTATTCTTTATTAACTTTATAAAAGGGTAAGATCTTCGCACTGCTTGTGGACATACACCATATCTCTTTCCCAAAATTTCACCCTCCATTAACATTATTCTCCTGTTAGCTTAATCAAAAGAGTGGATGTGTTGGTTATATGAGGCGTATGGAGAAAATGTTTGTTGCCACCTCTCCACTAGCATCTAATGCTCACCATAGATGATAACTTTTCCTCATTTTGGGGGAAACCCAGGCCCTTTTCTGTCCTCTGCTGCATATTAATATTATTGACCGAGATGCATGTTCTGATATGAATATTATTAACAGACATAAATACTTGAAGCAGGGTCACTTCTCTCTCTCTAGGCATCATTGTTCTATAGGGATGCTACTAAATTTCTAATATTGATAATTTTGGAACATAGAGCCAATTCAGCGTCCTATTGTCTACTTTTGCATCTCAGGATTAAGGTAAAAGGCACATTTCTGTTGAAGGAACTTCCCCACTCCCCAGGTAGGTTTTAGTTTTAGATTTTCTTCCAACACATACACACACACATATCTAAAAATATTGGTGTAAATTTTACTTTGGTCTGTAAATAATTGTATGAACTTACAATGGTTTGGATCTTGAATTTTGCATCCAATTTCCTTGAAAATATATAGCTTATTTGAAAGGCCAATGTGGTAAAGAATAGTGTTGAATTTGGACATTAGAAAAAACACATGATTTTTGTGACATTCAACCCATCATTAGAGTATTCTCCTTTGTAATTGTTTTGAAGTAAGTGACTTTATATAGCTTCTGAATCTTCTGGAGAGAGGTCCACAGGTTCCTCCTAAAATTTAGAGGAGAGGAGAATGAGATCAATCTAGCTGGTGATGGGACAGAGGCAGCCGAGTTTTCTGAGTGGAGGTGGATGTCACCTCAGGAAGTTATTGAACATGTGAGTGCAATATAAAGGGTGTAATTTTTGAATTCTTCATGCATATGGTAGGTGCATTGACCTGAATAGATACTTACATTTTGTGGTTGATAATTGGATCAGGCTGTGGATTACAAGCGACCAGTTTATGAGCAATTTTTTAAGTCCTTTGCCCCTTACATGAGCTCATAATCATCTTCTGTATCATGTAAAATATGAAATCTCTACAATCTGCTCTTCTCCTACTGCTGTTTTCATCACTTTGTCTCCAACCCAGAAACACATGCAAATGATAGTGGCCTTAATTTAATATGACTGCACATGGGATGTTGACAAAAGGGGATACCATTTTTTTCCAATTTCTTGGTTTTGTTGATAGTGTGTTGTTATTCTTATCATATATATTATATACAAGGAAAATGCCTCAATTTCTGAAATGATAGATAGGACCCGAGGAAAGGTTTAGAATATCTTATAAGGACAACTTGTTCTTTTTTACTTGTTTGATATATTAACAAAGTGACACATTCAATAAATTATTGCACTTCATTGCCTTCCTAAGAAATTATGATCAATGGTAACTCAAGAGTCAAAGTTAAGAGCATGACTCCATTTGCTGCAATAGCGAGGCTTTTATGCATATACTTAAAAGACTTCTCCCATACCTTACAGCCAAATGGCAAGCCAGTGTGAAGCTCTTGTAATTGGCAAACAAAAGAAAATGTCAGTTGTCATGAGCTTCAAGAGAAATCCAGATCCCTTGCTCCTTCCTACACCAGAAAAGGATGATTTGAATGGATTAATTGTGTATGAAGGTGATCAAGGCCCGCAGAAGGTAGGTTGATCAGATTGCTTATTTCTCTTTTCTCCAATTGTTCTTGTATGGGGTTTTTTAAAATCTGTATCTCTTTGTATTTCAAATTTTCATCCACAAGGCTTTGTAATAAGTCTACGCCATTCTTGTTTGCAGATTAAAAATAACTCCTTCAATGGACAGAGACTAGCTATCGAATCAAGCAATGCAGAGTGGTTTAACATCACTTCTAGCCTGTTGCATTCTTCATCGGAAGAATGCCAGCATTCTTGGCAATCTTTCAGGCTACCTCCGTCAAGCCCCTACGACAATTTTCTCAAAGTTGCTCGCTATTGAAAAGGCTTTGCAATTGAAAAGGTTTTCAACAACTTTGCTTTGCAATTGAAAATGTTTTCAACAACTTTGCAATGAAATGCAAATCTTTTCAAATTTAACTCTTTTGAGTTCTTGTACGTTATGATGAAATTGCCTTGGGTTTTGAGAAAGTTCATGAGAAAGGAAAATTGACATTGAGCATGTGGAATATTAGTTGATAGAACATAGTTTATTAGTCCCAACAAACTATAACTATGTTTTTCTTTCTTTTAACCACTTGGTGGATTTTTCATTTTCTTAACTTGTTCATGCTTGAATATTCTTTGTCTTTCAAGCATTTGGAATCTAATTTCATTATTTTCCCATTACATTGTTGCTCAAATTCATTGGCTATACCCCACCTGAACTTCACTCACTTCTACACACATTCAGGAAAGGTAGAAGAACTTGCTTCTATACAAACATCAAGGTGTGTCTCCAGTAATCTGGCATTTGTATTTTTTTTTTTTAAACACTTATAGCCTTCGGTTAAGCGACGGCATGTAGGTGATTTTTATTTTTAAAAAATTCAATACCGTCGCTTAACCGACGCTTCAAAATTTCAATACCGTCGCTTAATCGATGCTTAAGCGATGCGTGTTTAAAGTTTAATATGAATTAGATGTCGGATAACCGACGATTTACATTTAACCGATGGTAAACTAAGCTGTCGCTTAACCGACGGATTAGAAAGATGTCGGCTAACCAACGACAATCCACCGACGCTTAAAAAAAAATCATAGTGTCATACATGCGACAGGGAAGTGTCGAAAATCTGACAATACGGCCGTCGGATTTTTGGTCGAAATGTAGTAGTGATTGGTGCTACAATTAATATAAAGCACAAGTGCATAATGTTATAAAGCACCAGTTTTGGTTAAAAAATTTGTATGCACCGGTGCTTTATGTATTTTCAAGCACTGGTGCACAAATGTTTATGTGCACCAGTGCATGTATTGGTTTAAAATTCACCAGTGCATTTTACTTGTGTTAGCACTAGTATGTTTTCTTCAATAAAGCACACCAAAAATAAAACCTTCGCAAAAGCCTCCAATCAGTGATTTTTTTAGTTAGAATACATTTCTGTAAAATACTTCGCTAAAACATCCAGTACCATCTATGGAGATGGTAGTAGAGTTTTTTTTTAGAATTTTGACTAATATTGTATCACTAAAAACCCCCACTATAACCTCAGCTACAAGGCATTTTCCTTGTAGTGTTAAATAAGCGTAAGAGAAACAAAGTAACTTAGTTATCCACCGTTGAAGCTAAATACAAAACAATGAATGTTGGAACTGAGACACCCCTTGATATCTTATTCAAGTTCTCAATCAAAAGTGAGCTATGAAGAATTATGCGACTTGTATGAAAACCAACACCTTTATGATAGTAAGATTGCAGCAACTACAACTCTCAGAGAGATGGAAGAATTTTTTTGTATTCCACCAATGCTACTCCTTTTAATGGTGAGAAGGAGATGTATCCAATTATGATATCATTTCACATGTCTCTAGAGCCTAGACAGGATTATCTAGTTTGAGGTCAATACATGAAATATGCTCCCCTACTGATTCCAAATACGAGAAACTTTTCCTTAGAACACGTACTACAATACTATCACAATATTTGCAACATGCATATGATTTTCATGATCTCCTTCGTATATTTGTAGATACTAAAGGAAGGGACTTGCTGCTATGCAACTCCCCTTGTTTTTTAAATGAATTGATTACATAACCATGTTTGGCATATTAATTTGTATGGAGGAATATTTGCACAAGTAGATTAGGAAATTTAATGTTTTAATGTGAAAATACCAAAACCATGTTAAAAAATAACAAAAATATTATTGAAATCGGTCAAAGCATGATGAGGATTAAATTTGATATCTTAAAAAAATGTATTTTAAATATCATGAAAGAGTTAAGAAAAAAATTAAAGTTACAAAAGCTATTTTATATAGATTTATCTTAAATTTGTATCTATCAAGTATCGAGAGTGATCAAATTTTTTAAGTTTCTTGATAGATCCAAGTTTAAGATGGACTTATCTTCCTTTTAAACTTTTTAGCTTTTCTCTAAAATTTAAAATTAAGCCAACATATGTTTCCAAATAGCTTTATTTGATTTTTTGTTGTCACATACATTAGTACAAATGTTAGTTCTATAGTAAAAACTCTCCAAGTTGGTATTTACTATAAGAAGCAAGTGCATTTTTTTATAAATTAATATCTTTTTTTCTTAATAATATTAATAAAAATAATATAATTTAAAATATTTTATTATAATATTTATAAAAGAATTATAATTACATTATTTAATGTAATAAATTCAAATGGGTTTTTATTTTTAGTGGCCTTTACATGGATAAAATCAAGAACATATGAAGAAAAATATTCAAAATCAACCTAAAATTGTATTCAAGGAATCATCACCATAGAGCCAACGTTTTTCCATCTTTAGAGGGAATACCCCCCATACTATATCCATGAAAAAACGTGAAAGGTTCCAAGATAGATTCAAAACCAATCAATTGTTTTGTCTAGTCCTTCACACATGATCTTCCTATAGGACTTCAATGGAGAAAAAATATGCAAAAACCCCAATGAACTGCCCCCCATAGAAAAAGTTTTTAAAACATGTACAGTTGAGCACGATAGGTCATTTTCAAAAACTGTGAACACTACATATATCCTTTGTCATCTCTCTCTCTCTCTCACACACACACACACACACACACACACACATTGTGTGTGTGTGTGTGTGTGTGTGGAGAAACCGAATCCGGTTGTCTGTTAGTCAAATCCGACTATCATTTTAATAATGAAATATGAATAATAATAATATATTGGATGATGCATAAAATGTACAATAAGCTCGCCTTTTATATGGCTTGAGCTCGAGTATTTCCTAATGTCATTTTTTTATTTTGGCTCTATGTCGCACTGATGACTTGAGAGGTGCGATTTTGATTACAGCCATTGCCTCATTTTGATTATTATGTCTTGGTATTTGAAATAAGTATGAACTTGGTGAAGCTTTGTTTACTCTTTTTCTACTTGTCTAATTTCTTCTTTTAACTATGTTTGTCGTCAATTGAACATGCTCAATATACATTGCGACCTTAGTTTTCATGTTGTTATCCCCAACACATTTTGTGTCAGTTCCCTTAAAAGGGCTCCCTGTGCTTATAATGCTCATAAGAACACCGGTCTTATCTTGTGTCTGATAGATATTATAATTGCTTCCCTTGATGTTCTTGACAGACATCTTTGTGATGATATCTATCCTTCGTGTGTTTGTGATTGTGACACTTTTGTCGCAACCTTGATGATATTTATTATTAGAAACATCAGCTTGTCTCTTATCACAATCTTGGTCAGGATCATTCTTCTCCTTGTCAATTATTTCATTGTCAATTCCCTTATTACTAGGGTATGTTATATATTTGTATTGCATGTTATATTGATTGATGCCATTACTTTCATCGGGGATGACATACTGGCCTACTCTATCTTCATTTTTTTCATCAACTTAGGTGGCTTCTTCTACATGATTTTTACATTCATCTTCATTTTCTTTAAACGTTCTGTCAATAGATTTCTTTATTTCATCCATATCCTTAAGGATTTTCTCAAGGAGATCTATGAATTCGTCAATCTTACTATAAGATGCCATGGATGTTTTGTAGAAGGATATTTTGGCCTTTTAAGATGAAATTTTGAATAATAATATATTAATTAATTAATTAATTAATATTATTATTATTATTTTTCAGAAACTATATAATATTTTGTATATAGTTTTTTTTTTCTTTTTTAACAAATATTATAATAAATAAAATATATATATATTTTTAAATATATCATAATTAATATATTACAATATTATATTATAATATAATATATTGTTTGTTTTATTTTTGTGTTGCAAGTTAGGAGGAGGATGCGTGAATAGGGGTTGAGGTAGATGGAGGAGCTGCGCGGATAGACGGAGCTAGAAGGTAGCAATAGTGGAAGGGATCGTGGATGAGGACGTGCGGAGGGTAGTGAGGTTGGTGGACGCACAGAGGAGGAGGGTAGTGAGGTTGGATGTAGCAGAGGTGGATGGGAAGAGGGGATAAGCCGGCAGAGGAGCGGCGGTTGGGGCAGCGCTGTTGGGAAGCATGGAAGGGCAGATGTAGAAGGGTGGCAGGAAGGGTGGTGGAGGAGGGTGTGGGGAGGTGGATGGCGAAGACAGCGTGGATGGTAGGTTATGATGCATTGAAGCGGGGGAATGGAGGAGGGCTCGGGAGATGGGTGTGCAGGGCCGCGGAGAGAAAACCAACGCGCGAGGGAGATTGGTGCATGGAGGGAGGATTGGGCAATGGGAGGGAGATGAATGGAGCAGGCACCAGATGGGGCGAATTGCAGCGCAGAAGGAGGATTGGAGCGGGGGAATAGAGAGCATGAGGGAGGAGGAATGGAGGTTTGTGTGGGAGAGGGGTGGAGCAGAGGAGTGTGGGCGAGTTGGAGAGGAGTACGAATGAGGAGGGTGAAGCGTGGAGTGTGCACAGGGGCTGCGTGGAGGAGCGCGAGGGTGTGGGGAAGCGTGGAGGAATGGGGAGGGAGGAGTAAGCAGCGAAAATAAAATGAGGAAAAAAAATGATGAGCTGAGTCCGAGCTGAGTGTTGGAGGAGCTGAATCCGAGCTCAGGTCGAAGGAACCGAATCCGAGCTCTGATACCAAATGGAGCAACCGAATCTGGTTGTCCGTTAGTCGAATCTAACTATCATTTTAATAATGAAATATGAATAATAATAATATATTGTATGATGCATAAAATGTACAATAAGCTCACCTTTTATATGGCTTGATCCAACATAGTGAAGGGTTACACCCTTTCACTAGTAACCTAATAGTCTAATTAATATTGTATTTTATATTTGTTACAGTGTTGAGACCATTTTGATACCTACAAGAAATTCCCTCCCAGTTTTCTACCTATAGAACAAAAAGTAAGTGTATAGTTCATTATACACACACCAAATCCTATTGTGACTATTCAAAACCTACATGAATGACCTACATAAAATTGTGTAGCTCTACCTATCACTTATGTAGAGGACTAGTATGAAAAAATATAGAGAAATCTCCAAACTGAAAGAAAATACAATTAATCAGTCCATTACACTACCATTATGTGACAAATACAATTTTTATACTTTTTTTAACAATCAAAGAAAACAAAAACATTTTCAATTGTTTTAACTTGTCTGATACAAGAATCACAAAGATAATCATATAGCATCTATGTGGAGAACTCACATGAACAACCTCCCATACTGAAAGCATATCACAAATATGTTCACAACAAGGATACACTATCACTATCCAAGTATGATGTCACCATCTAAAAATACCATTTTACATAAAAGGACCACAATCATGCTCTATGGTAGTACCGTTCATGTCAGCACTGATATATTAATTGTCATGTGTCATAACAATTCCTTCTTTGTATATCCCATATGTTATTCCATTACTCTCCATGTGACATGCATGAAAGAATAATTATAAATATTATTTTTAAGGATCATATTATCATCATATAATTCCTGCAACCAAATATTCTCTAACTCTATTTTTTATGTTATCCATTCTATAATAGGTAGAGTCTCTCCCATCACTTGTAACTATTCTCTATTAATGTTTATGGAATTTCCCATACCTACTTTGAAATTGAAACAATGATGATCCAAAAAATGAATTACGCCCCCCCCCTACTCCCCTATCGAAGGGTTTCCTTGAGTGGCACCATCAATGCATGTCATATCCCCTTCCTTATTAATGACCTCAGGCATAACCAACCTCGGAGGTTTTGTACTAGTTTCTTGCTTGAAATTTCTTACGATAGCCAAACATTAACCCACACAAAGCCGAGAAGGATAAGATATTCCTTCAAGAAAACAAGCAATCCTTAGAAGAAAAATACCATATTTAACTATGGGTGGAAAAGCTATGATCCTCTAAGAAAAAGCATAAACATTCCAAAGATGTAATTATTCCTCCCTAATTTATTCTAAATCCAACTATCTCATCCACCCCCTTCCAAACCCCACCTAAATATGAGAAGGTGATTAATATATGATGAACATCCTCCTCTTTGGTCTTGCATAAGGGGAACCTGTTAGGACCCTACAAATTCCCTTTTTGCATAAAATACCCAGTAGGGAATTTTTTTTGTGGAAAGACAAATAAAAATATTAGCTTTGAGTGGGAATTTGTATTCCCATAACTTTTTAAACCACCATAATTTAGTCTCAAGCTTGTCCACTTCCCTCATAATTGTGTATTGTAGCTTTGGTAAATAAAATCCAAGTGCTAGATTCTTTAACCATATTATGGATTCACATTCATCTCTAATCATTACATGATTGTTCCTGAGATATTGATAGTATTTATCCAAATAAACACCATCAACTTCATTGAATTCCACAACTTCTTCCCTCCACTATTCTTAATTCATCATTGATGACCTCACTATATTTGCAATTTGGTATAAATAAACAATCCCTCTTTCCCTCAACTCCTATACCATATTCCTTGGAACCTTGCAAGTTTCATTGCAACCCACCTATGGATATTCACCCAACCCAACTCTTGATCCATCCCCTACTTTCCTTAACATCCATTCACTCATAAAGGGAAAATCCAACACCACGATCTTCCATATTACTAAACCATTCAAATAAATATTGGTGGAAGTTCTTATCCATTTTTCCACTTATAGGGGATCAATGTATTTTTGTGTCACAATTTTACACCATAGTCCTCTACCTTACAATAGTCTCCACACCCCCTTAGCTTCTAAAGCTATGGAAAAATTATGAATATTCTTAATTCCCCATACTCCCATTTCCTAGGGCACTACTATCCTTTTCCAAGACACCCAAAGAATGATCTGTAAACTACTGTGGATATTTCACTAGAACGGTTATCACAATGGATCTTACAACTTATCTCTTTTTATTATCTTTTTTCCATTGAATGTTAAATAAGCTAGAATTGAAAGAAAAATAACTATAGTAAGATACACAATCTACGCAATCAACATAATATTTACCCTAGGAAAAACCACTATGGGGAAAACCCCAGCTAGAAATGAGGACTATGCCTAGCTCTTTTCTTCTCCAACATGTCGTACAAATACAAAAAAAGTGGTACTCTCTATGAAGTTACCTCTAACTTTGTAGCCATGATGGATACTACATGATCTCCTATTTCCTCTATTATTCTATAATATCGAATCCTATGTTGTTTCTCAACAATGGAACAACACAATAACATCATCAGATTGTAACCCCTTATTTTCCTAACAACCTGATATTTAACATAGCTCGATAGTCGTCTAGGGTTAGTTCTAGGGTTTTTGTATGGATCACCTCCTTATTAGGGTTAGGTTTTTGGAACTTTTAGAATTTTCTTGAAATTCCACAAATGACTAGCTTCGATTGTTTGAGAAATGAGAGCTGACATGGAATCCACTCAGTATCATGGTGGTCAACTTGAGGGATGCGTAACTTCCTCATATGGACATCAATAGAGGTGATTCTTGGACCATTAGAAAGGTCTCATATTTTAGAATATTGTCAAGGGGAATAACACTATTGATGAACTTTTGACCCCAAAAAACATCGTTTAAGCCCTCAAATGGGCCTTAGAAGGTTCTAGACCCCAAATATGCAAAGTGAAACTTGCCCCTAAAATGGGCCCTACAAGCCAATTCATCCAATATTTCCACCCAAAAGGAACCAAAATAGATTGTAAATTATATATTGATTGATTTCAGATCAAGGAAAATGATTCCTCTCCTTTTAACCAGCCCATAGAAATTTAAAACTCAAAATTTCATTTTTTTCCATAATTCCTTTTGGGATGAAAGATAATGAAACCCAATAAAATGGGATAGATTCTAGGATAGATTTAACTAATACCAATCTTACCCCTTATAAATCCACATTAAATATCATTGGGTTAACCTCTTTTATACCTTATATATCATCTAGACCCAATCCTTTTTGGTATAGTCATTAGGCTTCATATAGAAGCCTAAATTCTTGATACCACTTTGCAACTTTGCCTCCACATAAGAACACAATTATGAGAAAAACATTTTATCCTTTTCCTTGGCCCCCATCAAGGAGATATTAGAATTCCTAAGATTAACCAGCATCCCAATAGACTTGTAGTATAGGATCATAATGTCATAAATATTTTGAACATCTCAAGAGTATCATTACTAAAAAGTAAGATACCATCAACAAACAAAATATGTGTGATAGTAAGGCTCCTAGTTATACTTATACATTTGAAATTTCTAAAAGATGCCTTTTCTTAGTCCTTCAGAAGAAGAAAAAAATAGTAGAGGGGATAAGGGGCATCCCTATCTTAAACCTCTACTAGGTCTGTAAAACTTGGAGCCAATATCATTGATTAGCACCACAAGTGAAACATTGGTGATACAACTCATAATACAATTAATTGTCCCAATGTCAAACCCAACATGCGTGAGCATTAACATAATATAGAGCTATCTCACTCTATCATATGCTTTGGATAAATCCACTTTAAGTACCATAGCATATCATTTTTTTTTACTTAAGTGTATTAAATACCTCATGAGTAGCCCCTATTTACTAATGGATTTGCCTTCCTTCTAAGAACCCAAACTGCTCCCGAGTGATATATTTTGACAACAAAATTTTTACTCTTCGATCTATGACCTTTGTAATAATTTTGTGATTGTAGTTGCACAGAGAGATGGGTTTGTAATCCTCAAAGGATTGAGTACCATCATATTTAGGAATCATATAAATGAAGGTAGAGTTGAATGTTTCCAATACTTCCCCATGTATCCTCGACACCTCAACAAACCTCAATAGGTCATGCTCCACCATTTCATAAAAACTTATACTGGTCATCCATCCAAACCCCAAGTTCTTTTATTTTTGGAAAGATGTTAGGACCTTCAACAACTCCCCCTTTGATATAGATTCTATCAAATTTATATGTCCTCCTTGGGTACCATATTTTGTAAGAAGGTTTCCATATTAACAACCTCTACTATAATGGACTGACCATCTTCCTTAAATAGGTATTCAAAGAAGTTGACCCCTTTTCTGGTCACATATTTATGGCTTGATTCCACATTGCCATCCAATCCTTCAACTCTTGATATTGTGCTTATGTTATTCTTACAATTTTCCATTTGGTGAAAAATATCGGTATTATCATCACCATGTCCATCCACTTGGCCTTGATTTTAAGTCTCCAATCTTATTCTTTGGATACTAGTATTTTTCTCTTCTTTTCCTCCAAAAGAAGGATTTCCTCTTTATTCTTTTCACGTGTAAACTTTGCCAAATGTTGCAAATAGAGTCCCTCAAGAGATCAGTCCACTTCAATAAAATATTGCCACTTCTTATTTTCCTTTTGTGTGCCCAAGTTACAACTACATGTTTAATTACCTTGAGATTTGAAGAAACCCATAAGGAAAGGGATTCTCCCTTATCCTCCTCATAAGGCATCCAATGAGATTTTACGTTTTGAACAAAATGCTCATCTTCCATCCACCCATAATTTAATTTCATAGGGTTATGTTGTTTCTCTCCCCCATGATCAAATTCGAAACAAATAGGGAAGTGATCAAAATATCCTCCTAATCCAATCCATTCTTTTTGCCTCAAACCTTCATCCAAAAAGCTTTTTGAGACCAAAAATTTATCAACCTTTTTTGAAAATTTTCCTCTCCAACCCACTTATTTATCCAATTGAGCCTAAATTTAATAGGATTGATTTCAAGCCCTCCCCCCCCACCGCAATGAAGGACTGTTATAATAAATTAGATTTGAAAAATTGGTCGCAATATTCTACCCTTTCAACCTAAGGGCCATACATATTAATTATTGTGAATTCCTTCTCTCAAACCCTCTATTTGGAGCATCATTCCAAGCCCTAAATCACATGCCCAAGAATTAGAACATGTCCAAATGCCCGAGAATTTGGACATTTTTTGGTACCAATTTTGAACAAGTAGTCGAAGTATGAATAATCCACGACAAATTGGTTTGGTAAAGTGGACAACTTCGAAGTTGCGGTCGAGAATTCAAGAAAGGAAGTTGTTTTTACAAAGTTCGATCGAAAGGTTGGTTAAGCGGTTAGAAAATTTCGTCCACTTACATTAAATGGGATGGTTTAGTGGGCATGAGGAAAAAGGCCAAAAGGAGCCCATAAATATGTATTGGGTTGGGATTTTTGGGGTTAGACAGTTTTGGGGAAAATTCATATGCTTCTTGTATTCTATCATGGAGAGTCGATGTACTATTTTTGTATTTGTTGAAGCTTAAGCTGAAGTAGAGTCACAAGGATGAAGATCGATATGCAAGGTGTGTGCACAGATCTTGTGTAATGACGTGTTGAGGATATGCTTGTTGGTTGTGTGTAGACTTAAGCATTCTTTCTACAACTCTTAATGATAACAAATGCTTTTGTGCTTTTTCCCATCTTTGGTTTCCACGTTAAATATCTGGTGTCAAATGTCTATGATGTGTGTGTTAATCTATCATTTGTTTACTAACACATCGACTGATAAATATATGTGGTGAATGAATGAAGTGATAATTGAATGGGTATTTATAATGCTATCGTAGTTATGGTTGAATGTTATAGTTGACTGGAATAATATTTGTCTTAGTAACTGATCTATCGAAGTTTCACTTGTCGAAGTTATAATTGTGTTTAGTGATTTGTTCCCCTTCCTTGTTGCAAAACATGGTTCTTGCAGTCCCCATAGGTACCTCGGGTGAGACCTCATCAACTCTGCAGGTGTTGCCGAAAGGGATAAAACCATTTCAGGCCAGTATCTTAGGTATTTTGTTGGTATGTTGTTGTATGCACATGGGTTGTGTTAATATTGTGCCAACACAAGTAATGGTATCCTGCACTTTATGGGTCTAATCAGGATTAGTAAATGGTGCACTCAGAGTGGTCATGCAAATTGTATACACACCTGGATTTATCCTTCCTAGTTACCAACCTATGTTGTCGTGATATTTGATAATTACATTGTGCCTCCATGGGACCAATCTCAACCAAAGCACATACCAACTCCACCCATAAATCAAAGTAACAAGAAACAAATCCCCCTCAATATGGCTTGGGAATTAACTATCCATAAATCTAAAGGATCGACATTAACAAGGTCAACCTTGACATTGGTAACACTCAACGTCAAGGCTTGACCTTCACGACAATTTCACACACCAAAACATTAGAAGGAATGTGAATTGCGCCATCATTCTCCTTCAAATGCTATGCAAAGATGAAAGACACTTCATTTGTATCACTTCAAAAAATGGAAGAGGCATGCCTTCATTCTCTATCTCTTCACACTTGAAATTGCAACCCTCAATCCCTGTACTCCCCCTACCAAATGAAAAACCAATGTTGTTTGCCAATATAATTAGAGTCAAACTTTATCACTACCTATCCCTTTATTGTTTTACTCACATATATATACTTTCTCGTATGACAAATTAATGTACATTTCATTTTGCTTGCCATTGATCACACAGGTTTATATTTATTGCTTGTAGGTGCTTGCAACAGAGTGTTTCTTTCAATTTCATTGACTACTATCCCTACCATTAATTAGCTAGACTTACTTTCAAACACATAAAATTGTATTGTCTACGTACAAACAACTTTCTCTCATTTTACAACATATTGAAGTTCTTATCGGCGTTCCATTTCCCCCGCTTTGGGGGTATGCTAATTATTATTATTATAAGTTTTACTTCACTTTTAAATACATTCATACACGATGTTTAAACTACTCACAACATCATAACATTGAAATTTAAAAACAAACATAACTATCAAACCATCTAAACAATATTTTTGACTAATTTTTATCACTTTTTCTTTCACTAAAAAAAATATGTAATTTGATATTCAATAGAATCAAAATTACATCCAGACCATACATAATATAGAGCCCTTATAACAGTCCACATAACAAGCTAAAAGATAGACGAATTGAGCTACCAATACAAAAAAGACTCTTGCCATCATTAGCCAGTATACAAACTGCAGATTATCATATGCTAACAAAACTACGAGACACTAAAGGGATGCAAAACTTGACCACCTAAAGAAAAATAGAAAATGGAGAGGACTAGAAACAGGTGAAGCATCCCTCAACGATCAAGATTCTATCCGTAAACTCGACAAAATGGAGAACACCAGAACAGTCCCCAATCGCAAGCTTTGAAATACTGTCAGCTTCAAAATTGAAAACCCTATACAAGTGCCTGAAAACTAAGGAGTGAAAAGAATCTTTAAGAATCACAATCCTTCTCATCTAGCAACCATAACTCATAGATTGCAAGGTATTTAACCCACTTTCCCCGTCAATAACGACCTTAGAATCACCAAAAATAATAAGCTGGAGAAGATTTCTTTTTTTTAGAACCATAAAAGACGCCACAAAGCTAAAATTTTAGCAAAGGTATTTGTACTGCTTCCAACACCCATCCTTAATTTGAAGACATGAATGTCATTTAAACGAAGGATCATACCAATACCACAATAACTATCCCGTTGAGAGCTGTAAAAAAACCCATAAATAGTATCAGGATCCAACACAAGTCTGTTACAAACCTTTAGAGCTTTTGGGGCACTATCTTTATTCCATTCAAGAAAACCTGCCACAGTCTTAGAAACAATATTGAGAATAGAGGGAGCTAAATTGTGGAAGATGCATTTGTTTCTAGTTTTCCATATTTCCCAAAACACAAAATATGGAAAAACTTTCAGCTTCTTCATACTACCAAACCAACAAAGCAAACAGTCTTCAAGTGTATTTAGATGCCAATTGAAAAAGATAGAAAAATCACTGCTTGCCTCTCTCCAAACTGCCTTAAAAAGGGTGTATTGCAGGAATAGGTGCTCGATTGATTCCAAATCAGATCTACACAGTGAACAAAAGATCGGTCCAATATAACCTCTTCTTTGAATATTTTCCCAAACCAGGATTTTGTTATGAAGGGGTAATCGGCTAAAACATTTGACTTTTAAAGGAATGGATCATTTCCACAGCCCCTTGACCCACCATCTGGGAGGAGGAAATATTTTCTGAGACACTAAAAATTCATAAGCACATTTCACAGTAACCAAACTCGACAAAACATTTTTCTCCCAAACCAAAGAGTCTTCACCCTCATTAATGAAAATACCTGCTTGAGATAGGGAAACCGTAAAATAATTCCATTCATTTTTTCACTCTATTTGACCAACCATTTGACTGTAAAATATCATTCATAAAACTCATGATTTTGTAAAACAAAAAAAATAGAGGTAAGCTCTAAGTAGAGACCAAACCTAACAAAACATTTTGCTCCCAAACCAAAGAGTTTTTGTCCTCATCAATAAAAATACCTACTTGATATAGGGAAACAGTAAAATAATTCCATTCATTTTATCACTTTAATTGACCAACCATTTGGCTATAAAATTTCATTCATAAAACTCATAATTTTGTAAAACAAAAAAATAGAGGTGAACTCTAAGTAGAGACTAAACCTGAAAAAACATTTTGTTCCCAAACCAAAGAGCTTTCACCCTCATAAATAAAAATACATGCCTGACATAGGGAAATGATAAAAGAACTCCATTCATTTTATCACTTTATTTGACCAACCATTTGACTATAGAATTTCATTCATAAAACTATTAATTTTGTTAAAAAAAATAATAGAGGTGAGCTCTAAGTAGAGAATACAAGGCATCTACCTAAACAAAGAGATATCTACTTTTTTTTTTAATTGTGAAAAGGTGATAGATGATAACGAGAGTTTTTTTTCAGCAGAAAAAATACCAGATCCCGATATTCTATTGAATCAAGGATCATCATATACATTCAGTCAAAGACTCTCTTCGTAGATAGGTTCAGCAAGGTGTCATCTTGACTCAACGAGTCTCCGTCATCATACCATGGTCAGAGAGACATATCGTGTTTTATTGCAGGATTTTATCATCACTCTTGTATAGACAGGTCAGATTTTTATCAATTTCCTTATATGAGCAGAAGTAACATAAATCATAGATGATAACGAGAGTTGTGAGAATGATGAATCTAGCGTTGAATCAAAAATGATGATGTTAGTTATGCCACCTTTTACACTAACGAGATGATAATATTAGTTGTACCACCTTTTAAATTTTTATGGTGATCGGCGTTGAGCAGCCGCCGTTGTTAAATGATATCTTAAGATTCTTACCTTATCATCAGAGAAACATATATGGAAATGGATGTTGATTTTGTTGACTTCTAATGCTTATAAGGTACAAGGAATTAAAGAAACATACATACTCTAGTGTCCTAAGTCAAGCTCTTCTATTATTGAAACTCTTATATGTTCATGTATAATACTAAAATACCTATGGAAAACAAGGAGATGGATTGTTAACCTAAACACTACTCAGATTAGTCAAACCCAAAACCAAATGTGGGAGTAAGAAAGTCGTCATAGATTGTACCACTTTCGTTACATACAATTCTTTTTTTTTCCAAGGAAAAAAATCGTAAATACTTTATTCACATTTAGTAGATGGCCCTCATAGTCCATTTTACAAAAATACAACTAAGAAGTTGTCATTACAAAATTTGCCTCAGAAAGAGCACAAATCCACAATCCAAATCTAAAGTACATTACATACATTAAATCATCAGATCATATTGTTCTCCAAAAAACTTTCCAGCAGTAAGAAAGCAGTAGAAACATGAAAAAAACTAAGTTTGATCTTAGCAGACTTATATCATCACTCCTGATAAATCAGGTCAGATGAAAAAGGGACTAGTGATCAAAAGCAAAAAAATATCAGAGCAGAACTAGCATGCTGATGAAGTCTCATAAAAGTCATATGCTGATAAAAATAAACAACAGCTAAAAAGTGGCCTATTCCAGACCATCCAAAGATGAAAAAATAAAATTCCAAAACTATTCAGTACCATATAGGAGGCTGACCAGCCCGCAAGTCAAGCTCTAATTATTGTTGCTTGAGATCACTAAATGCTAGAAAATGCAATCAATATCAGCCATGGCATCATATCTGGAAAATCATCAAGAACCAGCAATCTGTCCTATGACAGACAACACGCTACAGCAGCTTTAGAAAACCTGAAAAATTTCTGTGGATTCTGCCTCTCTCTGTTCATGAGTACTCCAAAAACCTTCATGAATGCTACCCCCTGCTTTAGCCAACACATCTGCTTTGGAATTTATTTCCCTATAAATGTGTTTGTAAGTCACATAATCAAGACTATCCGATAAATAGTGAACATCTTGAAGAATCAAGGAAAGTTCAA
>LPNX010771551.1:0-23815 GCA_001517045.1 Pseudotsuga menziesii | reverse complement strand
TGATAACAGGCACCAGTTTTTAAAACATTCAGAGAGGGAGTCTCCATTCCATAGATTATTAAGGGTGAAATGATCCTCAATAATAGACCAAACAGTTTGTGTAAAA
Organism: Pseudotsuga menziesii; assembly: GCA_001517045.1. NCBI lineage: Eukaryota > Viridiplantae > Streptophyta > Pinopsida > Pinales > Pinaceae > Pseudotsuga > Pseudotsuga menziesii. The sequence goes on along the minus strand of LPNX010771551.1, from coordinate 23,709 downwards.
GGGCATTCTACAGCAATATGGAAGTTAGATTCGCAGCTCTGTTTGCATAGATAACATCTACCAGGACCCTCTCTACCTCTCAAGAAAAGAACATCCCAGGTCAATGCTTTACCAGTGAGAAGAAACCAACTAAAAATTTTTGTTTTTAGTGGACACTTCATCTTCCATAAAATCTTCCACCACCAGTTCAAGTCCACTTCTCTGTAAATAAGTTCAGCATATCCCACTTTTGGAGAATATTTGCCTGATTTTGATAATTGCCAGATGAGACAGTCATCTTCAATAGAGAGTCTAACATGGCTAGATTTTAGACTGGCAATATATCCATTCCAAACAGCAATCTCAAATGGATCATTAAACCCCAAAGTGTCTGCAGATAACCATTCTTGTGGCATTAAAACAGACATACCAATAATTCCAATATCACAAAGAAAATGATAACCAGCCAAATGTAACCTATCTATCATAGGAATAGGCAGAGCATGTCTCCATTTACATCCAACCCACGGATCTAAGCCTATACGAACAGCTTTTCCAGAACCAACCTTCCAAACCAGAAAATTCCCAATAAGATCAAAGGCCCAGAGAACAGCTTTCCAACAAATTGAAATNTGATAAGACCCACTGTGTGAGGCATGCAAAATAGCCCTCCCAAGTCCTTCAACCACAATAAGAAACAGGAGTGGTGCTAGTGGACACCCCTGTCTGAGCCCCATACCAGATTTGAAAAAATTTGTAGCAACACCATTAATGAGCAAAGAGAATGAGACAGAGGAAAGACTGCTCAACATACAATTCGTACATTAAGGACCAATTAAAACACGGTGTCATTAAAAATGAAAGTATAAAGAATATCTTTTGACAAAGTTTGGTTGATTCACTCAACATGATTCACTCAATATGCAATCAAGTAAATATTTTTTTGTGAAATGAACTCATTTGCTAATGCAAAATTGTAACATGCAAACATAAACTCATTTGCTAATGCAAATTGCAATACAATTTTTTTTATGGTAATCAGGGTAAATATACAATCAAGTAAAATGATATAGATATATATAATAATGATAAAAACAAGAGCTACGAAGTGGTAATGTCACCGCTCGCTCTCGTTAAGAGCTACTGGTATAAAACAAAAATTATAGAAATTTGATATTTGTGCCACAAAATTGTAGAATAAAAGAAAATTATTTTGCCACAACATTACTTAACCATCAAATCCATTTCTCAATGTTTTGTCAAAACAATGATAATTGAAAAAGATGTGAATCTTGTGCCAAGCATTCTTCTTCATAATCAAAAACCCAATTTGCTACATCTTAAATATAGATACATTCACATAGACTTAAAGAAGGATGTAACATACATGTAAACACACAAATGACTTCATTGGTATAGGTAAAACAAACAATTACCGTGATCGCTCAACCATTTTCTTCAAATAACAACAAATTAAGCATTTAAGCATTATTATTAATACTTAAGTAAAAACAATATATTTACTATGTATAATTATTATAAAATATAAAAAACCAGCTACACCAATACAATATATAAGGATTATAATGGGTTTAAACCCAAAATTTGTAATACAAACTATAAAATTATCCTGGGTTTAAAATGAAATGGGTTTAAACCCAAAATTTGTAATACAAATTATAAAATTTAGGAAAATAGAAAGACGGTATCCTACCTTGTCAAAATCCAATTTTCTATTTTAACATGGTTTTTTTTGGTCAAATGAACCATAATCAGATTCCCAAAAAGAATTTTATCCTCTTGCCTTCTCTCTAAATATTTTGATATGTTTTTTATTGTCTCTAAATTAGTCAAATTATCATTTTATTATTGATCATGTTTAAATTATTTGAATATAAGATAGAAAGATTATTCACATCATCAAAATAGTTAAAATCAAAAAATTAAATTATTATATTTTTATAATTATTTTTCAAATTAATATTAAAATAAAAAATTATAAACATTAAGATATATATATATAAATCATAATAATTTTTAAAATATAATATAATATAAAATAAAATAAATAGATTGTCATCACCAAATATATAATTAATAATTTAATAAATTGAATTAAGTAATTTTAAAAACTAAGATGATAAAGTTTATCCATGTTTTAAAATATAGATATGAATAAATAATAAACTTTTGTAAATTAATGTGAATCACTGAACATTATTACTTATAAACTTGCTTGTGATCTATTCTATGGTCTCATTGAGGAACACAAATGGCTTTCAACCTATACAAAATCCCATCCTTCAATAAACAATTGAGGAATTCTTCATTTGGTCCAGTTTGCGCAGAATTTCGCAGGACTATGTAGATGTGTAATATAGTCACCATTACATAAAATTCCTCACACCTGAGGAGATGATTATTATGACTAATTGGGACAGGAGAAGAACCACTTTAAAATTGAAAATTGGATTTTCAAAAATGAGAATTTTTTTAGAGTTGTTTTTCTTTATTAAACATGAATGGTTTGAAAATAACAAATTGTATTTAAGATTTAGAAGCATATTTCTATAACATAAAGATAGAGTAAATTCTTGCAAAAGAATTTTTAGCTGCAGCCTTTAACATTTATTCTAAGTCGAGCAACAACACATAGGCATTTGGCACGCAGTCAACAATCTAGTCACCATTAAAAACAAATAAATACAAGATAAACAAACAAACTATCTAAATCCTAGTTGTTATTATTGGATGAAGGATTTCATCATTCATCATCACCCTCACCCCCTTGGATAGAGAGTAGTTCAATCACACTCAAAGCATTCCCCCACAACATAATATTTGCCCCATTAATGAGCACCTGCACCCCCTTGAATAGACAGTAGTTCAATCACACTCAAAGCATTCCCCCACAACTTAATCTTTCCTCCATTAATGAGCACCTACAAGGGAAAAAAAGGAAAAATCATTATGCAATCTTGATAAAATAAATAACAACATTATTGAATATTTAAGTTGATATTTTTAACACCAAAGTCACTTGGGAATTGCACCTGGGCTCATATGAATCAAGCATCACATTTATATATGCACTTGGAGAACTATATCTTAGTGCGAGAAATAACATTGCCACACTTTTACCAACCAAGCCCACCCACCCTCCTTGACACAGAGGGAGTCTTTTTATTTAAATACAAGTTATTACAATGCAAGTTTAAAGTTTGAACAATTATCATAGATATCAATGCAAAGAAGTACATAACTCAATGCATAGAAGTTAGAGACAATATTCTAGATGACTTAAGTACATTAAAAAAATCAAGATGATAAGAATTACAAGTGTGCAATTGTAAGCAACAAACTAAAACAAATTCTAAGCAAGTCATTGACTACTAGGCATTTTGTGGTGCAATTTCATGGAACAAATTTATATGAACAACAAATTCTCTGTCTATTTCATGCAACAAATTTATATGAACAACAAATTCTCTGTCTATTAATTGCAATGTTTTAATAATGGTAACTGTGAAGTCAAAATGGGTGACCTTAATGGCAAAAGTTATGGTAGACTTAACTATCAAGCAACTCTTAGCAATTAGAAGAACTTAAAAACAATCCCAAATGTCATTTGACCACATTGTTTGGAAGGTTTGTATCGTAGTACACAAAACCATGTGAGACACATGTTGCAACAAGCACCTCACACAAATGTGCTTTAAAATATCCTCAACTTTCATAGGTTAATGGAGAGAAAAAGAATAATTCTCTTGGAGGAAATGGTAAACTATATGAGGACGTGACTAGGAGAGAGAAGGAATGATTCAAGCCACAAACAATTGCAAAGCCTAAATTGTATGGTGACTATTTTACACACAAATGAGATTTCTTATATTTAACTTTGGGCCTTCCAAGGAAAATCAATTGTTTTGATAAAATAGTATGCTTGATTTTCACAAGAAGAACAACAAATATGTCATCAATTGTTAGCTAGAGTGAATATTTCAACTCCATATATGTCTCCAATCCTCTTGGGAATGAACGTAATTCAAGCTAACTCTTCTACAGTCAGGATGACTCATGAAGGTATGATTAGTGGTGCTTGCAATTCATTTATATGACCCAACTGGGAGATAGTAGTTGGGAAGGTATACCATCAAATGCTCTTGGAGGAAGTGGTGATATATATGAGGAAATGACCAAGAGAGATAGGGAATGATTCAAGCGCCAAACTATTGAAAAGTTTGAATTATATAGTGATCATTTTAAGAACAATGATATTTCTTTTGTTTAACTTTGGGCTTTCCAAAAAAGACCAATTGCTTTGACAAAACAATGTTGATTGAGTTTTAGAAGTAGAACAAGAAACATGTCATCAATTGTTGGCTAAAGTGAAGAGTGAAAATCCATATATATCTCCAATCCTCTTGGAAATGAAGGTAGGAAATTCAAGCTAACTCTTATGTAGTTAGGAAAACTCACTAAGGTATGATTAGCAATGGTTAAAATTCACTTATATGACCCACTTGGAAGATGATTATCAAATTGGAAGGTATACCATTTGATGACAACCTATTTCAGTTAAAAAATTTAAATGACATTTGAACCTTCCTAAAAATGAATAGGGCAAGTGTTTTAATGGAACTCCAAAGCAATCCACTGAGCGTGACCAAACAAGAGCACCCAATTCATTTGACTGGATTTCCCCTCAACATCAAAGACTAAGAATGAACACGAATGAAAGAAACTACCCAAAAACAACTCAGACAAAAAAGATGAGGATAAAACAATACATTAAAGGTAAAAAAAAGACAGGAACAAAGAAATGGAGGTCAAAATATGCTTCTAAAACAGAGGTGGACACTAGTGGAGCAATCATGATGGAACCACACACCAATAGAAAGCATTGTTGATCCAACCAATTTTTAAATGTATAGGTTCAATTTTTAAGATGTGGTTAATATTTATAATTTACAAGATGTTAATTGTAAGTATTTTAAGAATAAATGTTATTTTTCTAAATTTTATAGATTTCTTAGATTTTCCAAAAAAGTTTTGGCATTTTTTTTAAATATAATAACTTGTTGCTATTTAAATTTGAACATTATATGGAATTAAGAAGGAAAAACCAATGACGTTAATAAAAGTGTTAGGGCTAGACTCTACCTCAAGTTGTGCACATTCCCATAATAGTGAGCCTTCATGGTACATCCCCAACCACACTTATATAACCCTAAATGCACAAATGTTTGGTATTCACTTCCACGTTTCATGCTTTCTTAAAAAAATCAACAAATTTGTTGTTAATGGAATTCCACATAAGATCTAATAATTCCACTAAAATTCATTTATGATTCTATTTTATTTCTTGTTATGATGATTTCTATAAGTTGGAAAGCACATGGATGATGTTATTGTGATGACACTAGGACCCTATGATATGCCTTGATTGACTTAAGCCATTGTTAACTAGAATTTTGTTATTGGGATGCCCTACTAGTAACACTTTTTAAGTATATGCTCGTATGCACATGAAAGCCTTGTCAAAATTGATCTCCTAAGGGATTGTTTAGCAAACAATGGGATGCATGAACTTGGAAGGGTGAGTGAAACAAGGAAGATGTAACTTGCATGAATTTGTTGTGAGATATTTGTTATGTGCTAGCTAAGATCAAGAAGGAATTGTATATTTTGGGTGTGTCAGAGACGATACTGACTTGAATCTCGGCCATGGAAGCCATGTGAAGAAGAGATATATATTCATATAGATAAGCATTGTTCTTATTCATATACTTTATCATGTGTTATGAATATGTGATTCGGTTATAAATTATAATTCCTATGGAGGGAATAATTGATGCATTTATATGGCTATGATATGCATGTATACCTTGATGATTGATTTAGGTATATATATAAATGAAAATTCCTTAGACGCATATGAAGGTAACAAAGGAAATTATGGGATATTGCTATCCAAATAGACATCATCTAAAAGCTGCAATGAAGAGGATAACATTGAAAATGAAATTGAAGAATACAAACATGAAGATATGGTCTTATTCTTGGAAGGAAAAGGAACCCGGGGATACTATCATTCCAAGGGGAGAAGGGAATGAAATATCCCAGTGTTGACCTCTGACTTTTAGTTTAATAAACCATATATAATTTATGTGGCTTATGTGATGGGAATCAAGCGATTTGGGTTGAGATATAAAGATACCATATTGTAAAAATGTGAAATACATTGTAAATATTCCTAGCATAGAGCTCAAGTCCAAGGCTTAACTCGAAAATGCCTAAGGGTCCCAATGGTGGGATAGGTTACAATGTGGTAGTTATATTTTCCATGATATACTCATGTATATGTAAAGGAGTGTATAAAAAGGAAAATGCGGGATAATATATTTTCCATCAAAATGGTTTCTTGAGTGAGCAATAAGGGGACTATGATACCACAACAGGGGAAGAGGAAAGGGGGTTGTTGGTTTATTTAACCTTGCCATTGTTCTTTGGAGTAGTAACCTTTCTTTCCCATGTTTTCTTGCAACCTTCCCATCAAGTTTTGACTTGTGAGTATGGTCTAAGTACAAGTATCATATATATCATATTCTTGGGGAAGAGAGAGAGGTGTCATGCAAAAAAATGTCTCACATTTTGTTTTCCATGCATTATAGGAGATTCTATGATCATTCTATCATGGATTTGAGGTAACCATTCATGGCCTTTGACTGGAGACAACCCTCATGTCATGGGGATGTTTCTCCTTGGTTTTCATGGTTTGTATAACTATTATGTTAGGAGTTTCTCATGTGCTTATGGATGGTAAGAGAGCATAGAAGTTGAGGGAGCTTGCTACTAAAAAGGTGAAATAAAATGGGATAAATGGAGAGAAACACCATGCATGGAATTTTTTTGCTCATTGATTGTTAGTAGCTAAGTGTATATGACTATTCCAGGAATTTTCTTATGGAATTCTTTTATCTTTTTCCTAGTGCATTGAATTTAATGAGCAAGGAAAGAATTCAAATTATGCAATGTTATTTCCACTATTGTTATATGTTTTTTTACAAGTACCACATTTTATTTTCGTTAAAGGTTCAATTTGGCCCCATGGATGGTTATGTGGAAAAATAAATTCATGGATAGTGATAGATGGTCATGGGAAGGTATACCCAGATGCTACAAAATTATAGAAGCGGCAATTTTAATTGTTCTTTAGTAATCCATCACCTTAATGGTGGTAAAGAGGGATTAATATACACTATAATAAATACTAATCACCTTGGGCTCCAATGTCATCACATCTTTAGAGAGTGAATCTTCCCTATTGTTGTTCCCTTTAAGGAGGTTTGCAAAGGAGACCAAATGGAGTATATTCCTCATATTCAGAATATGTTCCATAACAACCACGTGACCCATGTTCTGAAGTGATACTCACCATTTATCTAATCAATAGTAATCTTGGAATCACCATACACTTGTAGAACATCCACCCTCTTATCAAGTGTAATTATAAGGAGTAGGACTAGGGATAAAAGTTATTCCTATTGATTAGACCCTTCACCCAATCCCAAAGAAAAAAGAGATCATGAATTGAAAATGGACATGTCCCCCTACTCCACATGAATTTCCAAGAGTGTCCTCAAAAGCACCATCACAAAGGCCCCATGGGTGGGATTTATCTATAACAAAGGGACCGATCTAGAACTATGTTGACTCCTTCACAATACCTCTATAATCCGAATAAGAATATTATTTAAGAGTATAGGAAGAGTTTTGAAACATGATTTCAAGAGTCATTATATGAGTTCCAAATAACCCAACTAAATGTAATATGAAAATTTTTATATTCAATGACATTATTTTCCTCGGACCATGGTTTGAAGCCATTAGACAATGAGTACCTTCTCTTTTTAATAAAGCCAAATATTTTATCCTGACTTTCTAATGAGAAATAACAACCTACTAATAGATGATACATAAAGTCCTCATGTCACCTACACATTATACATATATTAGGCCCTTTCTTAGTCCTTTTTTGTAAAAAGTCCTAAGTAGGCATTGTTTTGAGAGGGATAGCCATAAAAAAGGTTGGAATTTGGTGCATTGTTCATCTTCCAAATTGGGTGACACCACCATTCTTTTTCAAGTTGATCATCCTCTACAAATAGTGAGGCATAACAATGTGCCTAGTTGTGTGTGCACCGAAATTTGTATCTTGGGACACAATAACTTATCCTCTCAAAAGAATTTTTAGTGAGTAATTGGATACACTCATATACCATTCTTGAGTTGTGTTCCCTTCTAGCCTTAAATCTCGAGTTGTCTTCCAACCTTCTTGTCTGATATTTATGTGTACATCTAGAGAAGAATCACTAATAAAGTATACATTTTGAATATGAGGTTGATATCCTATATCCAAGGAAAATATATAGTTTCCTTCTAATCCCATCCATATCTTGATAACCACTCTCACTTTCCTCCCATCCATAATTTCTAAATCCAACCAATATCCTATTAATGGATATGATTCCAACAAATATTTCAAGACAATTTTGATGCATCTTAGGCTCAGTTTTCAACCACTCCTTGAAGGATAAATGCTTTATGTATTTCATTCTCATCATTTGATACCACAAACCACCACCCTTTAAGTCCTTCCAAAGGCTCTTATTTTGTATCCCTTTAGTCCTTTACCAAACATTTGGATATTCTTCAACCCTAAGTTCCTTAGGATTTGAAATCCTTCTCTAGTTAACCTAAACCGTTGTATAGTTCTTCCTCTCCATAAAAAGTTGAATACTTTCTTCCTAATCTTGTTCTAAATCATAACTGGAATGTTTGTAATCGAATGCCAATAAATAAATGTTGCTTCTAATACTAATTTGAAAAGGGAAAATATTACCGTAGGGATATCCATTTATTATACCAAACCTATATTATTTTTTCAATTTTCAATCATTGATGTTCTATTCATTGGATTTGAAATTAAAATCAAATTACTTTAGCCTTTTTGGAAAGGTAACTCTATGTATTGCAAGATGTTTGGATAAATTTGCCTTGTCCTTGGACCTACAAGTTTCTTGTGTAAGACTAAAGATGACTTTTGTACATTGATTTTCATTCCTATTGCCTTCAAATAAATCCTTAGAATCTCCTGTATTTTTAATGTGTATTCAATAGTTCTATTTCCAAATAGAAATGCACCATCTATGTAGAGAAAACAAGTCAATATATATTATTTTCCCAATTTTATCCCTTCTTCCTTTCTCTCGAGTGGATCAAGAACCTACATAAACCTTCTACTAGTAGTAGAAATAAAATTTGAGATAAGGGGAATTCCTCTCCAATCTTATTATATGTTGGCTTAATTATAGAGCTACTAAACCATTAATGGGGAATGGAAATAGGTAAAGGTTAGACACCCCTCCATCCATCCATGTTCATGTTCATGTTGCAGAACATACACCGCCCCCCCACCCCCCGCATTTCCCAAAGGGACATACCCTACCCTACCATCTGAATAGTATTAGTTTCATCTTTATCAATCAACAGAGAATAAAGAGTGCATAAAGGATCTAGATCTAGTAAAGACTTACCTTGAAGAATTGCTTCCATTTACACTACTAAACGTTCACTTTCGACATTTTTATCCCAACCATCCTGCTCCTCGGAAGCCAAAGCATCAACATATCCTTCCTATGTGATAACTTCTATTTCTTTCTAAGCATACAGACTCATTGAAGAAAAATTTTCACCACCCTATGTCGATTTTTCTTAGCAGTTAGATGTTTTTTCTAACACTTTTCTATCACATAAACATAAACTGCATGCATATAAGGATCATTGAAAGAAACACATCCATATTAGACACAATTTTTACCCTAGGAAAACCCTCTCATGGGGAAACCCAACAACTTCTCTAGATAATAATCTTAAACAAGATACAATGTCAAATCTAGTGCCTGACACTAGTTATAGAAAAAAAAATGATATACAAGAAAGATACAAAATAACTTTTGAGTAGGTGCACCCAAAGAGATAGAGAGAGTAAGATAGCCCCAAATATTATGCTTCTTGTGTTCCTCATTTGTCCTCCTAGAAAAGTGTGCACTGATTGAGAGAGAGTGTTGTGCTTGCTTGATGATAAAATGAAGTGTGGAAACACTTTATTTATATTCTTCTTTTCACTGAAGTTTCCACAGTTAGATCGGCTTGACTTTTATTTATTCTTTAAATTATCTTTTATTTATCTTTCAAGATGACTTGTCATTTTTCCTTCTAGGGTCAATTTACCCATTTAATTGGGTTATTTGCGCTCTTCATTTCTTTCCATGTTTTATAGGACTTATCAAGAATATATTCTGATGCTACATAAACATCAACACTCCCTCTTAGAGAGGAATACATTCTTCTTACATGATATTTAGCACTACTTGTCTTCAAGAAGTTCTTCTTCAATGTTGTTTGGGACTGTTATTATTCTTCCTTTTATTATTTTCTTTCGATTGACTTCTTGTTTACTTCAAAATTCTTCTACGGTCTAAAGAATTTGTCTTTGATATTGTTACCTTTCGTGATGTTCTACAATACTTGACCACTTCCAAAGTGGCATCTTTCTTCTTATTAATCTCATTGTAACCTACTTGCCAAGGTGTAATATCCCAAATACTGATATTCTTTAATGTTCTATGATAGTGCTGACTCGCACACTCAATATCATACAAATTTGCAAAATAATTGTGCATGCAAACTCGCCATGCAAAAATGCCCTAAAATATAACTGAATTAGGGTTAGGGTTTTGCAGAGAGAAATTAACACTTATCACTGATATTCTGGTTGATAATGACTCTAGATATAGCTGCGTGCATAAGGATTCGGATGGGTGGTCTAATAATGCTCTTTTCCTTCGGTGTCACTGCCCCACGATACCGTAAAAACCCTCTAGACTGAAGGTGATGTTTTTGTAGGAGGAGAGGTCCGTTCGGGCTGAAAATTTATGAGCTTTTCCATCTACTGATGCCAGAGAGATGGTCTGGCACATGTGGAGGTTTGGCTGCCTCTAAGTGCCCTAGCGAATTGATTAGCAGTTCTATTGCTCACGCCCCCAACTGATCTGTTTGGCTGATAGCTGCTCTAGGTGAGAAAACCGATGGTTGATAATCAATTCATACCATACGATAGGCCTGCTGAGAAAGGGGAAGCTGACATGCAGAGGAAGGACTGGGTTTTGTGGTCCCAGCGAATCCTTTTATGTTTTCCTTGCTACTTTCGGCTGCAAACGTGGATCTGCTAATAACCCTTCGGAATGTGTTGGATCTTCGAATACTGTAGTATATGATGGATGCAATGGATAAACCTGGATGATCTATCCCAATAAGAGACTAGGGAAGATATCTCACTGCTGAATCCTCACTAGCTGAAGACACCATCTACAACCCCAAGTATCGCAGCTGCACACTGTGCTGCTGCTAGAAACTCCAAAATCAATCAACAATAACAATAGATAATCTCTTTGGTCCAATAACCCTTCTTAAATAGAATATCATGTACTTTTATGGTTTGCATGTCACTTTTAGGGTTACTCTTCACTTTTGCATGCATGCAATTCTAATTTCATGTTGACTTTAACACTAAAATAAGGCCTGCATGCTCCGCATGCTTTATGATATGAACTCTTATGGCCTTCTTATTACACTGATGACTTAATAATACTGAATTGATGTACCTTTATGCTCCTAATGCTACTAGTCCTCAGTTATTCCCTTTTTATAAAAAATGGAACATTATAGTCCTCCCTCGCCAAAGATTGCTTGTCCTCAAGCAATGCCAACGCAAATCCACAATCAATCAACTGAACCAACTGAATCCGGGGATGATCCCAGGGTCCTAAATTATCCTAGGAGATCTGTAGCACCCTCTGCTAAAAACACTGTACTGTACGGTACCATCACCAAATACCTCCTAAAAACATCCTCTAGCAATCAATAAACTGTCAGTCACTGTAATCCCAGGGTCCCAAATCAATCTTAGAATTACAGAGGTCAAAATGCATCCACCGCTACCCTGCATAGCATCGACACAAGGAGCATCATGTATACTCCCAAGTAACGCCATCAGTAAACACTGCATCCATCCCTCATAAGGTATCCCACCTGGATCCCAATGCAAACTTGTGCATATTTCATCCCAAATATCCCAAGGCTGTTGTGGGAATATACATACCCCTGGCTAGGAATGGCATCCCAAGAATTTCCCACTCAATAGGACACCAGCCCTCAATCTCATCAGACCCCCAAAAAGCACCTTGTCCATAAGCACCGTCACAAGGAATAATCCTACCAAGTTGACATTCTGCCCTTTTGATTTCAATTGGAATGCTCATATACCGCTGCCCAATTTCTTGATCCTGGCCAACCTATAAAAACCATCCGCCATTATGCAAATGTGGACTCAAGCTACTGCAAGCCTTGTCTATGTACTCCTGAATAGGATTGCTTTGAAATGCAATAGTATGTTTCTTCTGCTGCCCCATCAAGGAATCCAACTACTCTTCAATACTAGAAATCCTGACCTCTGACTCGGTACATACAGCTCGAAGAACTGTAAGCTCAACAGCTCATTGTACTATGGTGTCTCGGAGTATCTTGGTCCTCTCTTTCATTGCTAGAATTATTTCTTTAACCCGTTCAATCTTCTTTCAGTGACTATCATCTGGAAGCTCTATCTCATGCATGTATAATCTCTCCCTAACCTCCATGTGTGACTGGTCACTGTCTCGACTGCTGTGCTCATTTCCTTGCACCTCATGTATTTCTCCTGTCATAATTGTCTGGATTCCTACTGTAGGTGATGAAGAGTGTACCAACTCCAACTCATCACATGGTTTGTACACAATCTGACTAGCGAGTGTGCTTATGTCGCTAGACTCATAGGATGGCTCTAATGCTATCTCCTCATGCACATCCTCATCATGTATTGTTAACTCCAAATGAAGCTCACCAACAACTTGTACTTCATGCTCATCTTTCTTCACTCCCCCAACTATGCCTTTAAGGAGATCCTCATCCAAATGCAAAGTAGCCAATTTAATGGCATCTATCTCAATCATGGGTTGAGCTGGAAGTATGTATCCAACTTCTGCACCCAATTCCGGGCTGGGCCACCCCAGGTACCCTCAAAGGTAGGGATAGTCAGTTTCCCTACGGTGCGCTGTAACTCATAGTTCTGGGTGAATGGCCTATTGTAAGATCTGGGTTTGTTCTTACTTTTAAAGTGGCAGAAGTCAGTGAAGGTCATGGTTGAATGGAAGTCATCTCCTAAAGCTCTATACTCTCTCAGATAAGCACTCATGAATTCTTCTGGTTCTACTTGTGCTAAAGGCACTGCAGCTGGACTATCTAAGAATTGAGGCATGGTAGGTCGGGAAGGCTTGTTGTATATATGGGGATGGCTCTACACGTTGGTATGTAAGTGCTCCCCACTACTACTGGTGGATACTTTATCGCTATTGGGAAACAAGCGACTGTGTGGGGTGGGCCCATTTTTCTTTATCATTTGCCTGAAGGTACTCATCATTTCTTTTTGCCCAGTAGTGAGTTTTTTTATGGCCGATATGAGACTATTGAAAATTTTTTTATCATCATCGGCCATTGTTTATTTTCCCTTTCCAAACTGATACTCTCTGTCCCCCAACTCCTCTTCTCCTCTATCACTGTTTCTAAACCTCTGTCTCTGGTAAGTAATGTTGTATGGGTCTTTTGAATTCATTTACAATTTTACATGCCCGCAACTGGCAAGGAACATGCTCTAATACCATTGTAATATCCCAAATACTGATATTCTTTAATGTTCTATGATAGTGTTCACTCGCACACTCAATCTCATACAAATTTGCAAAAAAACTATGCATGCAAACTCGCCATGCAAAAATGACCTAAAATATAGCTGAATTAGGGTTAGGGTTTTGCAGAGAGAAATTAACACTTACCACTAATATTCTGGCTGAGAATGACTCCAGAGATAGTTGCATGCATAAGGATCCGGATGGGTGGTCTAATAATGCTCTTTTCCTTTGGTGTTACTGCCCCACGGTACCGTAAAAACTCTCCAGACTGAAGGTGACGTTTTTGTAGGAGGAGAGGTCCATTCGGGATTAGGGATAATTTTAGGGGCGAAATTTAGCCCATGGGCAATTTTTAGGGGGTTTTCTCAAAAAAAAGATTCGCCATTTTGCAATTTTTGAGGCCCTGTTTCGCCCAATTTTGATGGGATAAAAAATTTTCACCCTAAAAATTGCCAAATTATTATATAAATGATATAAAATCCTTGGAAATATTTTTTTTTTTTGAAAATATCGCCAAACATTTTATAGTTGGTGTTTTAAGAATTGGTAAGATTCACCAACATTTATACACTTTTAAATAAGTATGGTTCCTTAAAATCATCCCTGTTCGGGATCAAACTTTTTGAGCTTGTCCATCTGCATATGCCAGAGAGATGTCCTGACACATGCAGAGGTTTGGTTTCCTCTAAGTGCCCTAGTGAATTGATTAGCAGTTCTATTGCTCACGCCCCCAACTGATCTGTTTGGCTTATAGCTGCTCCATGTGAGCAAACTGATGGCTCATAATCATTGCATACCGTAGGATAGGCCTGCTGAGAAAGGGGAAGCTGACATGCAGAGGAAAGACTAGGTTTTTTGGTCCCAACGAATCCTTTTGTGTTTTCCCTGCTACTTCCGGCTACAAACATGGATCTGCTAATAACCCTTCGGAATGTGTTGGATCTTCGAATACTGTAGTATATGATGGATGCAATGGATAAACCTGGATGATCTATCCCAATAAGAGACTATGGAAGATATCTCACTGTCGAACCCTCGCTAGCTGAAGACACCATCTCCAACCCCAACTGTCGCGGTTGCATGCTGTGTTGCTGCTAGAAACTCCAAAATCAATCAACAATAACAATAGATAATCTCTTTGGTCCAATAACCCTTCTTAAATAGAATAACATGTACTTTTAGGGCTTGCATGTCACTTTTAGGGTTTACGCTTCACTTTTGCATGCATGCAATTCTAATTTCATGTTAACTTTAACACTAAAATAAGGCCTGTATGCTCCGCATGCTTTATGATATGAACTCTTATGGCCTTCTTATTACACTGATGACTTAATAATAATGAATTGATGTACCTTTATGCTCCTAATGCTACTAGTCCTCAATTATTCCCTTTTTATAAAAAATGGAACATTACACAAGTATATGGCTATCAAACCTTTCTAAGAGTTTTGACTATTCCCTAACAATGATCACTATAACTCAATTGAGTATCTGATAGTCACTAATATTCTCGAAGACCTTGACTATTGTCTAATATTCATCTTAGGTCTTGATTATGTCCCTTCTCATGTGAGTGCACTCCACAAGAGATACTACAACCCCTGGATGTCTGAGTCATGTACCATGACTTATTGGTATCTGATTTATGTACCACTGCATGACTTACCTATTTTTTATTAAGGTATTACTGCATGACCTATTGGAATCTAAGCCATGTACCACTACATGACCTATCAGTGTCTGAGCCATGTACCACTGCATGACTTATCGGTGGGGAAAATGATTGATTCGTTTACTACAAGATTGACTGGTGGGGGGGAGCAATGAATACTCACTGCTTCCCATGGAGAAACATAAACACTCCCTCTCAACAAGGAGAGTCATTCTGTACTACAACAAGCTTGTCTATAAAGTACTCAAACTTTACTTTAAACACCTGCTTTAAACACCATGTAGGTACCTCAACACATGCTTTGTTGTTGTCTTCAAAGCGGATATTTGGTCTGGTGTTAACTAGACACATCAAGAATGTAATCATTTATTTGTACATTGTGGGATCCACCAGATCTGACAAAGTCACTCAACAACTTTAGATTCATCGACATTGATGTGTTCATAGACTCACAGTCCATCATCCTAAATCTCTTCAGGATATCTATTGTGTATTTTCCTTGACTGAGGAAAATCTCATCTAGATTCTACCACACCTCTAATCCCAATAATCATGTCAAGATTCTCAAATTCTATGATCTGCTCCCTCTTGGAGTACTACTTTTGTATCCTATGTTGTAGGTACTCCTTTTGAAATGGAGATTTATTCTCCCTCTGTATCATGCTCCCTTTACATTTGGACATCTTGCATTCTTTGCATGTTGATGTTTTGCACTAGAGTGGCTTGCAACCTTCTCTATTGTTAATCTTCTATGTATCCATTTGTGTCATTTCCCATAAAATGGCTCTATTGATACGAGCTTCTTGCTCTCAGGATCACTGGATACTGAGATCCTTCATCTTGAACTCTATGAGGAGCTCCCTCTTACATGCATTTATGAGCTTCTCATCCATATAAGAAAAGTTTCATACACATATAGCAGCCATCTTTTACCTTGTCACAAGCATTGTGATCTGCATCACTCTCGGTGAATACCATGCTCATCAAATAACTATATATCCTAGCATACCATGCCCTGGGTGCATGCTTAAGCACGTACAAAAACTTCTTCAATTTACACACATGTGATTCTCTATCAAATTGCTCAATATACACTTCTTCCTCAATTACACCATTCAAAAAGATAGTCTTGACATCCATTTGGTGTACTTTCCAACCAATCACGAAAGCTATGGGAAGAAGAGATTTAAAAGAATTTTATCTAGCCACTAGAGAAAACGCTTTGTCATAATACTCCCTCTTTCTGAGAGAATCCTCTATCCACAAATATTTCTTTGTAGTTCTCTATGCTTCCATCTGCAACATGCTTGATCTTGTAAAGTTATTTATCACTGCATCTTTTGGATCCTAGTACTCCTTTTCTATCATCATCCATGTGAAACTTCCTACATTTTTTTAAAGGTGTATCATCATCAAAGGTGACATCCCTACTTATCTTGATCTTTGTGTATGAGGAAGTATATTTTATAAACCTTTGAAGTCTTACCGTACCCTTGTTTTTTGAAGGTCCCATATTCATAAATCTTGTCCTCCATTATTTGGTGAGAACATTTTATGTGAGTGTAACTATTTTACTAGATACTCCAGCCCATAAGACATGGGTAAATATTGATTACGAATCACTGCTTTCACAGCCTTCATAGTGGACCTAACAGAAATGTCCACAAGGGTTAACTAATGTCCAATGTACTATCCATCAATAAACTCATTATGATACTTATCAATAAGATAACAATTCAATTTAAATCAATAACACTTATTTCAAAAAAGTTAAATACTTGTCTTTACTTGTTTAGTTGACTCCCTCTTGATCCCTACCTCTTAGAGGAGATCAGCAAGGTTGTAGAGCTTTTATCAAGTTATAAATTCCTAGAATTTGTTTGAAAAACTTCATCCTTGGTCCTCATGTCTTCTAGATGCACTATATCCAAGATCACCTTGGATCTACCTTCATAGTTTGGGAAAGATCCCTTGGGATCATCTGCAAACTTCATTATGCTTCACATGAATCTAGTTAATAGGAGGCTTCTCCTACTCTTTAACTACATGCTTGGAATTGTTTCCAAATTCCTTCTAAAGAATTTATGTAACATGTCAAATGCTTAGAAACACCACTATCCACTAGCCAAACACCACTCCCTTAAGTGATAATACTTTAAAGAACAATTCTTCGTTTGATGTCTCTTTTGACTTCTTGTATGAAGTAGGCTCATCATCATCCACCATATGAGCATGTTGCTTACTTTTTCCCTTTTTGTTCTCTTCAGTGCAATTTCTTGCATAGTGTCCCAAATTGTTAAAGTTGTAACACCTGATCTTAGACATATCCTTTTTGTTGTATGATGTTGATCTTATATCAGTATTCTTGGTAACCTTTCTACCTTTTACTTTCCTTGCATGAGCTGCAAGTGCTTTATTTTCTTTTCCATTCAACTTCTACATCTTGGAGATCAACCTTGCCTCTTCTTGAGTGCAATATTCCCATAACGTATCAAACTTGGGTAGCTTTTTCCTTGCACAGATACCTTGAACAAACATATCCCAAGAAGATGGAAAACCATTCAATGTTGTTGACATGAGTTATTTCTCTTCTACATGATATCTTATAGCTTATAGTTGATCCTTGATTCAAGAAGCCCTTGTAAAGTAGGAGGCATTGTCTCTGACTTTCCCATCATCACATTCCTTAATTGATGTTCTACTAGTATTCATACTTTCATATAATCTTGTCAAGGCTTCAAACATTTATGTAGGAGTCTTCAATTCTGACACATGAGGGATCAAGTGGTCCTTGATTGAATTAGATAGAATTATTTTTTCTTTGACCCTATTCTTCTTGTACTTTTCTTTAGCCTCCTCTTGTTCTGATTATAGGGTAAATTCTTTGACATAATCTAAGAGATCATTCTTTTCTAGAATGAGAAGTATCCTATGCTTCCAATATCTAAAGTTATATGCTCCATCCAATCTATCGTCAACCCTTAGATTGGTTGAAATAATGCCTAGAACTTGAGAAACCCAAAAATTTTGTTGGAACCATGTTCCTACTCTTCTAGATCTACTTTTTTGAACTTGATTTTTTAGATTTTTTTTGGATTGGTTTTTCAGATCTACTTTTTTGGATTGATTTTTCAGGTCCACTTTTTGGACTTCTTTTTTCGGGTCCACTTTTTCAGACTACTTTTTTAGATCTATTTTTTGTTGAATATTGTGTAACTTCGGAAGTTATTCTTGTTGTACTTACTTCAGGAAATATTCATATTGTAATTGATCATGTAAAACCCTAAAAGAAAAAATGTAAACTTTAATTGTAAATTCAGCTCAGAAGAATCCAAACGAAATATTAAATAAAAATTATTTAATGTCCCCTAAGAGAAGTCTGCCCCATAAGGAAAATCCACTTGAGAGACAAGTATAAATAGGGGAGGTGCACTTCTCATTTGGACACACCAACACTCAAGCAAATTTGCTAGAGAGAGAGAAGAACAAGTTCGCTAGCGAAGGAGGAGAAGCTACTTAGTGAATACATCTTATCTTTGGGTTTGCTTATCTTAGTTATTCTCTGGATCTTTGTGTGAAAGAACCTTATCTCTTTGTTGTATTGAATTGATATTGCACTTGCTAACGATTCTATATTGAAGAAGTTTGTTGGGTTTTCTTCCCTTGAAGGGTTTCCCAGAGGAGAAGTTTTGTGTCCTTGTGTTTATTGTTGAAGGCATTTCTTCTAGTGATCCTTATGCATGAAATTATTATGATGTGATATGCTAAAAGAATAAAATTCTAACATAATCGCTTGTAAGTCAAAATTCTAACAGTTTTTCGGACTATGTAATGTCCTCTTTTAGAACAACTCTGATGACATGTTGATTTTTCTTAGCAGTTTGATATGTTTTACTTTTTAACACTTTTCTATCACATAAACATAAATTGCATGCATATAATGATCATTGAAAGAAACACATCCACAATAGACACAATGGTTATCATGGGAAAACCCACTCATGGGAAAAACCCAACAACTTCTCTAGATGAGATTCTTCAACAAGATACAATGTCAAATCTAGTGTCCGACACTAGTTACAAAACATAATAATGATATACAAGAAATATACAGAATGACCTTTGAGTAGGTGCTCCCAAAGAAAGAGAGAGACAATAATATTTCCCCAAAGATTATGTGTCTTATGTTCCTCACTTGTCCTCCTAGAGAAGTGTGCAGGACTTGAGAGAAAGAGAGAGATATGTGCTTGCTTGATGATAAATGAAGTGTGGAAACACTTTATTTATATTCTTCTTTTCACTAGAAGTTTCCACGGTTAGGTTTTCTTGATTTTTATTTATTCTTTAATTTATCTTTTATTATGATCTTTCAAGCCGACTTGTCATTTTTCCTTCTATTGTCAACTTACCCATTTCATTGGGTTAGTTAAAATCTTCATTTCTTTCCACTTTCTCTAGGAATTCTTAAGAATATATTCCAATGCTACATAAATATCAACACCCTCGACCACCAAAATATTAACATTCAACTCCTCCTAACTTCATTTTTCCTTCAACTACAATATTTAGTCATTTCAAATTTTTTGGTGCATTTTCTTTTTAAATCCTATTTAGCAGTCCATCACTACATTCCCATAGGCTTGGCATTGAACACACTAATGGAACCTTCACATAATACCGAGCTTACTTATGACCTTAAATCCCACATATTAGCTCTATCTTTGTCACTAAACCCTCCTTGATATCTATGCCAACCAAAACCTTTGCGATGGGTATATGCCCTAAATCCTTGAATCCCATACCTACTTAACATATGCCCAAAGCTCCCCCAATATACTTAAACACATATTTTGACAAAAATTCAACAAATAGACTTGGGAGCTTTACCCCGATATGCATGGAATAATCTCTCAATCTAGGCATTGAAAAAGGGTGACTAATGTTTGATAAAAAGCAATGCAAAGTCCCATTACCACATAGTTCCAAGAATTTTCCTTACATCCTCCTCATTTTTAAGAGTAAAACCCATCCAACCCATGGTCAATAGAAAAAAACTAGGTTCATATCCTAAGACCAATCTACATTGATCCCGCAACCATGATTTTAGTGTGGTTATCCCCATCCTTCTTTCTAAAAAATGCCCAACCATTATGCAAGTGACCATCTTTACCAATGATCGTGTAACCAAGTGTGCTAACCCAGTACTTGTTTTACACTGATTTCTTTTAGTTTTATACACTTCTTCCATCTCCACTTCTCACTAAACCCTAAGGTTCCAGGACCACCCTTCATGTTTTCATCCAATTGCTCATCAATAATCATATCCCCCAGTGTATCTTTATTTCCTTTATTAGTCATAGGACCTTATGCCAAAACACCTCTCTTATCATCAATTCTATCACCAAACCCATCCCAATAGGTTCCCCCAATGGATCTGTGAATCCCAATCCCAAGGATATCCCTTTGTTAACCACAACACCAATAATTTGGTGACAAGATCTAAAACTCAGGTCCTGGTTAGTGGAAAGAAACTCTACCTCCACCCATAATTAAAAACTCCAAAAGGTAGGAAGGTCCTTGGGGAAGCATACTTGAAATGCCAGTCTCGAATTCCAAAAGTTAACCCCAATAACTACACCATTATCAACTTTGGAAATGGTCTCTTATTTCCCTGCCTTACTTATAGTTTTTTACAATAAGACCCCTGAAACAACTGGTAGGAGGACACCCCCCCCCTCCCCATCATGATCACATGGTAATTTATTAAAAAGATTTGAATGGTTTCCTTCTTTAACATCACTCATCTACCTTCTCCCAAGATCTTTGATCTCTTCAATTGAACCTTGACACGTCGACTTCATCAGGTTGACAGTCTAGATACTCATTCCCTCATCAAGATCTGTAGAGAAAACCACATCATCTAACTCCGTAGTGTAACCGCTCATCAAAGATATAACTCTGGAAAATATAACTAACCCTAAACTACTTTTCCTACTTTCCAATAGAGTACCCTATTTAAAGTCCTTGATCAATGTCATCGAAATATGGCTCGGTTAACATCACCCCTCGATCACCATCCTCTCAATATCAAAGCAACTCTAATGACCCATTCATTAAGCTACTATCAATTAGGTTTTTAACTTATATTTTAATTGCAACATTATTTTTAAAAAATATATACTTTTTGTAGAGACAATTATCCCAACTATAATATAGATAATTATTATATATTTTGTTTTAAATATAAGATCAAGATCCAAATTATATTGGGTAAATATAGTGTGTTTCTTGTTCCAAATATGATCCCAATTTCAAATATGAATCATCTATTTTTGAGTGTTAAATGTAGTCTCTTTAATATCACTTTGTATTTTGGTAGTAGCGAGTTTTTCTGGACTTCTTTGTTAGGAATTATGGTCACTTTTTGTTCAGTTATTGGGTTTGGGTTTCTCTAAGGGGGCACTGTAATGTTTTTTTTTTGTTTTATTCATTCTTCATAAATAATAATAAATAGTATGTAATGTTTTTGTTTTATTATTTTTTATAAAAGAAAAAAAAAACAGGTAATGCTTTTGTTTGATTTATTCTTTAGAAATAATATTTTTTTTTTTTTAAATATAAACTATTTTAAGTGGTCAAAATTTTAACTTTGTTATTACAAATTTTGATTAAAAAAATTAATAAATAACTAAATAAATTAATATTATAATTAAAGGATTTCTTTCCAACACAAAGTAACTAACCTTCTTAACATAAAGCAACCAACCTTCTTAAATAATAATTTTCTATAATTTCAATACAAAATTAAAACAATATTCAATATAAACTTAACATAATTTTTTTTTAATTTCAATAAAAGAATTAACAATATTCAACAAAAACATAAAATAATCAACCGAAGAAACATCATTATCAAGATGCAATTAAAACTGTATTCAACGAAAATAAATTCTGAGAGAGCCCTACTCAATATGATTATTGAAAGAATGGTCAACTCGTAACCCTTTGAGCATGGACTATACACGAATGGTTCAAGACTTAAAGACTGGTATTGGATTTGGAAAACGTAGAATTTGTTATTTTTATTGTTTGATTAAATATTTATTTATGGTAATTAAATTTATAGTTAATATTTAATTTTTGTTATTATTAATATAGTTATTTAATTTGTAATTGGTGAATATTTGTTTTATACTTATATAATTTAAGAAGATGATTTTTTATAATCCATCATAAATAACAAAATGTAAGCACCTATTCATTTAAATTTAAAAAGTTAAAATTTAAACTTTTTCTAATTTTTTTACCTAAAATAATCAACAACATGTAACTTCTCAATATAAAAATAATAATAATTTCAAAAAATTAAAATTTAAACTTTTTCAACTATTTTTCATAAAATTAAAATAATTAAAAAAAAACCGTAGATACAAATTAATTATGAGAAATATTAAATTAATGTACCTAACCACTTAAATGTAAGTTTGTTAACTTTTCTATATTTAAATATATTTTTATAAAAAGGAAAAAACCCATTTACTAATGTAAAAATGCAATATAAAATCAATTAAAATGTTTCATACAAAATGCCACTATTAATATTAAAGTGCAATACAACTTTATACTATAATCAAATTAAATAAAAAGTCAAACACAATAATATGATGTACAAAATTAGCTAATAACAATACAACTTTATACAACAATCAAATTAAATAAAAAGTCAAACACAATAATATGATGTACAAAATTAGCTAATAACAATCCAACTTTATCCTACAATCAAATTAAATAAAAAGTCAAACACAATAATATGATGTACAAAATTAGCTAGTAACATAATGTACAAAGTTACATAATAACATAACATGAGAACAAATTAGCATAAACCTATTTGTTAATATGAAAATTACAATGCAATATATAATTACATTTCAGGAAATATGCAATGAAGTAAATACTTTGTCGGAAATAAACCCAGTTTTTAATATAAAAGTGGAACATGTTAACATAAACCCATTTGGTAATAAAAATTGCAATGCAACTTTAAATGGAAATCAAGATGAACATAACAAGATTCAACAAGACCCAACACCACATTATATATATATATTTTTTTTTCCAAGGAAAAAATTCGTAAATACTTTATTCACAATTCGTAGATGGCCTTCATTGTCCATTTTACAAAAAAACAACTAAGAAGTTGTCAAA
>LPNX010771527.1:853916-872352 GCA_001517045.1 Pseudotsuga menziesii | reverse complement strand
CTTTTTGTGGGATTTTCAGGGAAATATGGTAGGCAAATGGACAAATGAGCCATGTAGTGAGGTAGATGAGGTAGTTAACCATTTTTGGGTGTTAACAGTCATGGAATTTCTTATTTTTACCAAGGAAAGTTTACTAGCTTTCCCCAATGCACCCTCTTGACATGGCAGCCTTAATTCCACATCATTATTGTGCATAATAAATAAAATTGCCGAAATAAAATTAAATACATGCCTTAGAACAATTATTAGTAAAAATTTATCCTAGGAGGAATAATTAATAACAACTTGAGCCCCTAGGAACTTAGCATGGTCAACACTTTTAATGGTCAATTTAAGGGGACATGACATATTTTCTGTAACAATGAATGGTCCTAACCAAAGGCGCTGAAACTTGGTGTATTCTTTGTTATCCTTGTGTTGTTTGTCCCATCTCAACACTAAATCTCCTACTGAGAAGTCTCTATCATAGGAAGATTTCTCATCGAACCATTTCTTAACCAAGTGTTGATGTTGGTAAAATTTATTCTTGGCTTTTTCTCTATCCTCTTCTAGTTTGAGCAGAGAATCGATCCTCTGTTGTAATCGGGAAGAGTCACTCTCTTGGATGGATTGGGCCAATTGCAATGAGGGAATGGTGAGATTAGCTGGCAGGACAACTTCCTTGCCATAAACGAGGCAGTAAGGGGAGTTTCCAAGGGCTACCTTTGGGGTGATTTGATCTGCCCACAGAGCACAATAAATTTGGGTGTGCCAGTCTTTATGATGTGAAGCCATGGTCTTCTTAAGGATGCTTATCAAGTTTTTGTTTGAGGATTCTGCAAGCCCATTGCCTTGGGGGTAGTAATTAGCAGAAAACTTAAGCTTTATCAAGGGTGTAGTTGTTCAAGTCAATGGACTGGAAATATGAGGCATTATCAAAAACAAGATACTCGAGGGTGCCAAACCTGGTGATTATCTTATTTTCTAGGAAGGAAATTACCTGGCTTGTGTTACACAGTATTTAAGGGACTGCTTCTACCCACCTCGTGAAATAGTCAATGGTTTTTAAAATGTATTTGTGTTGTAATGAGGATACGAGGTTGATGGGCTCGATGAAATCCAATCCCCACTACTAAAATGGGAATTGAACTGTTACTGGTTGCAAGGGGTAAGCAGGTTTCTTAACTTTTCCATCGCACTTTTGGAAAGGCTCACATTTTATGACAAATGAATGGGCATCTCTGAACAAAGTAGGCAAGTAGTATCCTGCCCTGATAATTTTATAAACCGTGGTATCACCTAAGAAATGTCCACCTACAGGTCCTGCATGGAATTGAAACAAGAAATCATCAGTCTGATCCTTTTCCAGGCATCTAAGAAACACTTCATCATAATTCTTTCTAAACAGAACATCATTGATAAGTTGATAGGGGGTTGATTTCAACCTTAATGCTCTATGTTTTTTAGGATCTAGGGTTTCACGAGCCAAGCCATTATGAAGAAAGAATTTAATGTGATCATACCATTCATATGCCACAGTTTCAAGTACATTAATAGAACCTTTAGGAGTAGATTCTTCCTGTTCCCAATCAGCTTGTTGATTTTCAAGGTCGTTTGACTAGGCGGTGAGCTGACACAAACCTTGTCCTCTGACGATCTTCGTAGGCTTAATCTCTAGATCATATTCTTGAAGGGCGGTCATCCAGTGAGCTCTCTTTTCTCCCAACTCTTTTTGGACAAGGACACTGTTGTACAGGATAATACACCTAATAACCTAGGTCTGGGGGTTACCAACATACTCATTCACTTGCAGACAATTTGACTTTTAAAGTACAGAATAGGAAATAGGAAGTTAGAAGGACTTACTTGGTTAAACGAAGGTCAATCCTTGCTTAGCTTCTCCCTCTCTGCTTCACTCCAAAAGTCTCCAGGATAGTTCCTCTTTCACCTGTCAAAGGACACTCTTCCAGATGCAAGATGACTCGTATATGTATTAGCAGGTTAGATAAATCACATATAATGCTGAAATGTAAACATTTATCAAACTACAAGATATGAAACACATATGGAAGAAGTAATCTCTTTATTAACAGTAATAGAAAGAGTTTAGGTTACAACCCAATGCCTGAGACAAGGACTCCTCTGTCACCAAAGGATTCTGAGTTCTCTGCTCCAAAGATTTCTGTAGCCAATCCACCAGCATAACTTTGCTCTCCAAGTGTTACTACCAACACCCTCCGCAAGGCCTGTATTTATATGGGTGAAATCAGGCAGTTCTCGAAGGTTAGGGAGGTTATAGCAGTTAAGAGGATTAAGTTAAATGGCATAACTAATCTCCCATTAGCGCGTGATTTTATGTTTTAAGGTTGAGAGACACATTCGCGGGTCTGTAGTAGAGCAACCCGCGAATGATTCACAACTATATAGAAGAGCAACCCGTGAATACAAGGATTCGTGACTTGCTGTGAAGGAGACTCGCGAATGATGCACGAGTTGTCAATATAGAGAGTCGCGAATACAACTCAAAATAGGTAAAATGGCAAAGTAACCAACTAGGTGCATAGGGAATGTACTTCATCATAAGCCAAGGTATAGTGAATATGGGAAACCTCAATCCATAAGTGTCCTTTTGTGTGCCAACCTGAGGGAATTCAGCACTCGGACGGAGAGGTGCCATTCAGGCGTATAACAGATGCCCCCTAATGTGTGAGGTCAGAGGGGAACGATGGCCGAAATACATTATAATCTTTAACTCTGGAGAAACTCAGAAATCCAGTGGAGCGGAAGGAGTACCTGAAACAAATACATAATAATGTCATATACAAAGTTACATCTGAGGATGCTATGTTCAATTTACTAGAACACTAGCTCCTTTACAATATTTGAGTACATCATATGATACGGGTAAAAACCACGTATTTACAAAGGTGGATCGAAGCCACAATACAATAATGATGAGTCTTCAAAGATCTAGAAGCTGGATATAAAAATGGAACATAGTCTTGCGCAACTTAGTTAATGTATGAGGAACTAAGGTCTTCATAAAGGATCCCAAAGAACCAGTACAATCCAAGCCATGTGAATGAGGGTAAGCTGAATTCGAACATGGAAAGGATTCAACAGTTTGTCAACCAATAGATGATAATTGACAACTGAAACAAAGGAGTTCACCAATGATGAAAGTGAATCCAGAGGTACTATCATCAAAAATCGAGGTCTTCGTCATCAGGAAGTGCTGAAACGGAACCATATTGTGATAGGGAAGGCAATAGATCCTCCAACGGATCACAAGAGTGACTAGGAACTGGGAAAAAGAAGGTAGACACAAGTAAAGGGATAGCAGATATAACAATGATGGAATCAGGCTATAGATCAGACAGTGGGAAGAATCCTTGAACAGTGAGCACAGCACAGAGATGACCCAAGACAGCGTATAACAGATAGATAGGACAACTAGAATTATCTGTCATGTAGGAGACATGATCAAATTCCCCAGGTATAAAGGACAAGAGGAGGAGCAAAAACTCGAAGTGATAGCTGAACACAGGTGTACACTGAAACATGGATATCAGAAAGCCAAAGAGTGCTATGTTCAAGGATGACATGCTGCCATTACTGAAAACAAGAGAAAACTCCTTCCTTACCTTCCCTGTTAAGTTTTAACGAGTCCAGGAAAGTCAACTCGGTTCCCTCTTCATTTTGTAACAAGCTTGAAGAGATGGGAAAATAATGCTTGATAGGATCACTGATTCGTGGATTTAATGAGCCCGAACTAGTACATGCTCATTCGGTGTTTTCACATTTAGAGAGTCTGAAAACGCCAAAGAAGACTCCAGGGGGGTCCTTTTTCGTCTAATTTAGTCTCTTGAGGCCGAAAAAGTATAAAACAAACCACAAAAGAACTCTCTTAACTTCCGAAGAAGAAAAGGTGAACCTTTTTCGTACTTAGTCGGGAAGGTCCGAAAAAGGTTAAATTACCACCTACCCAACGCTCCTTCCAGAACAGCATAAAATAGCTTGATTTTTACGAGTGTGAAGGAAAGCAAGATCACTCGGAAAGATCCATTTGGTTACGAGAAATGGGTCTTACAACAATAAACTTGTTGCTTTGTTCTTGAGTGTTTAACGAGCATGACAAAGACACAAAGTACACTCAGAATCTTTTTCATGTTTGGGTCCAGAGCACGAAAAAGAGAAAACTAAGCTCAAACCGGGTGTTCCTTTTCCGTAAATTTAGTCCCTCAGGTCCGGAAAAGTGATAAACCTATACCTGAGAATACTCTTCTCAATTCCGAAGAAAAGAGAGTGATCCTTTCTCGTACTATTCCGCATGGTCTGAGAAAGAAATAACCTACCACCAATGCGGATGCCCATTCACATATTCTTAACGAGCTTGAACGGACGAGATAACTCGGCAGTCAAGTCTATTTTGAAGGAGTCAGACCTGGGCCTAAAGAAACTCCATAAGGTCGGGGAGTCTTATAAAGGGATAGCTTGTAAAGAGAGATTCATAAGAAGCTCTATTTGGCGTGAAAAATAGCTATGATGAAACCCCTGGGCCTGAAACCTTGATGGAATGAGTACCAAAGGATGGCAATGGCATATAAGAATGATACTCATGAAAAAAGGGATCCTAGCCATGGAAGAACAATGGTAGAGACAAGGGACTAATGGCTTAGAATACCATAGTCCGTGGCAAAATGTTGCACACTAAGGTTAAGTGGAGTGATAAGATGCCAACAAGTGTTGGAAAAAAGCAAAAACCACCCTATAGAAGCATCAACATCTTGTAAAAGGAGGTAAACCTATTCCAAGGCACAAAAGGGGTGATATTAGTCAATTCACATTTCAAACTATAGAAAAAGACCCACTTTACGAAATATTATTTCTATAAATAGTTTGAAAATTAAAACATTTCTCACCATTTGCACTTTTTGAACCAAAAAGGAAAGTTTTACCCTCTATCTTTGATCGCTTGCCGTGGACAATTGGACCGTCGGAATTCAGATCCGTCAGCTTCAGGTAAATCTACACCCTAAGCTCTTCAATTTGATCCAAACAAATTTTAAAATTCATGGTCAATTCAGTATATTTCATCATTTTAAAACATGGCAAAATGCATTCGTGGGTTGCTAAACTGGAAAGCCGCGAATACGTGTTACATGCGCGAGTTGCTCAATAGGAAATTCGCGAATGACTCGCGAGTTGTCCCAATGGACAGTCGCGAATGCTGCGTGATAGGCAAATGCTTTAAAAATAGACAAAAATTTTAAATTTTTATGATGGATTACTGAATCAACTTATGTTTATTTGTCAGGAAAATCATGGTGCTGGAGTGGAGGGAGAGGGAACATGAGATGATGGACCAAGTGGCTCTCCAAAGTCCACCTACCATCCAAGCATTGCGGAATAGTGGGCTACTCAAGTTCTTTTGCACATCACCAATGCAGGCCAATGTCCGTATATTAGAGTTTTTGGTCAACTATTGGGACCATGACCTAGGGATGTTCAATATCCAAGGGGAGACTTTGGAGCTTACCGTAGAGGACATCTATTTTATAATCGGGTTGTCACATCGGGGAGCACCGGTGAACCTGGAGGGCACTGGCAGGGGTGGTGACCCCTTGAGTGTCCAGAACTATGTCGATGTATTCTACAGACCGGGTACTCAAAAGAAGGGCAGCAGCGTTCTCATTGCAGATATTCAGGACGTGACACTGCTGGTATTAGCCAGTACTATTGTCAGACTTTCAGGTTCAGCAGGGTTGCATTTGGCCACTAGAACTCAGATGAGGGTGGCGGTTGATTGCTTCAGAGGCACACTCTATGACTCGTGCTCGGGAATTGCCCCCATTATGAAGAGGCAATTATCCGACTGTAGGAGGGGAAGATGCAAGAACTTCGGTTATGCAAGTATATTGGTTGCATTCTTCTTTGAGAAGGTGCCAGCTATGAGCCCTGCGGTACCATTACAGGTCTCACATCCACGTCAGCCGAGGCTAAGCAGGTGGGGAGATATCTTCCTTCGCCAAGGAGGAGGAGACGTGGTACATAGCATGTACGATGATGATTTTTATACATGGTGGGAACGGCAGGTGCCGGCGTTGGAGCAGTTTCCATACGCAGGAATGGATTTCCGAGGTGACCGTGACCTAGTCCTCCCTCCAGGAGGAGCATGGGGAGAGATGGGTAAGTATCTTTTTAAATTTTAATCATTATCAAATTTTTATGAATTTTCTAATGATAGGATATATACATATGCACAAGTCTAATCCTACTCACATGTCAAAATGCAGAGATTGGACCAGTCCGCCCTGTAGGGCACCCACGTACCTTCGTACGTCCTATTGCAGGGGGAGACCCTGGATTGATCAGGTTACTCGAGACAAAGCTAGGCAGACTGACTGAGCGAGTACCCACGATACGGATAGAGCATCTCCCTGTAGCTATGCAGGAGTTCGTAGTTGGGGTTCCACCGGCCTGGCTACGTCTTTTCAGACGGGTAGCGAGAGCAGTAGTTGTATACAGGGATACGGTGGAGGTTACCCAAGCCGAGGAGGCTGAGGAAGCCAGGGGGCACAGAGATCACGGGGACCAAGGAGGTCCCAGTGTCCATGGCGGGCAGTCATAGTCCTATAGCATTTTGATGGATGATGATCCATTTTTTGTATATTTTGTATATTTTGGATCTATGGATCAGACTCGATCTATCCTATGTATGAACAGATATTTACATATATATATATATATATATATATATATTTGTGTGGTTGTCAGCTTATTTACAAGTGTTTTTTATGTATGTGTTGTATATTTATGAAGTGTGTGTGAGATGCCAATCTAAAATGTAATTAGCATATGCGTCAGACACTGAATTTTGATTTCTTGGAATGTGATTAAAAGTAATAACTTCAAACTGTCTTTCCAATAAACGAATTTGCATGAACTGACGTAACAATGTAGGATTTCGTACCTGATAAGCTCGATTGAGCTGGGAAACAACCAACTGAGAGTCCAAACGGACTTCAAGCTAGGTAATGCCACGTGACAAAGCATCCCATAAGAGCTCAATAACGGCCCTATATTCAGCAACATTATTAGAGGCAAGACCTAGGCAAGCGCCACCGCGGCAACAAGCTGTCCTGTGGGAGAATAGATAACCCATGCTGCCGAAGCTAGGTTACAAGTGTGGCGGCTAGCGCCGTCAGCGAAACCTACATACATTTCGGAAGACATCTGCAACAACCAGCAGATAATATAAAAAACTAAACTAACAACCTAATGTACATAAAAATACATACACTAATATACAAGAAAAAGTGCTAAGCCTAAGCGTAGTACTTCTTCAAGTAGAGCCCATTTCTAGGCTCGGGCAGCTTATTCCCATCATAATCTACTAATTCATATGCGCCTTTACTCAATACTTTAGACACGACATAGGGTCCTAACCACATGGCCTTGAATTTTCCTGCCCCCAAAGGTTCTTTATCTTGGTCCCAGAGCAAGACAAGTTCCCCTTCAGAGAAAATCCTAGGCTTGACCGATTTATCAAAATGAGTTTTAACCCTATTTTTGTGAGCCTGGTTAGTAGTCAGCGCATCTCTACGCTGTTCATCAAGGTGATCTAAGTGGACCAAGCGTTCTTCAAGCTCAGTCGTGTCAGGTAACACATGAATAGCTATCTGTAAGGATGGGATTTCGCATTCAATTGGTGTAATAGCTTCCACCCCGTGAACGAGTTGGAAGGGGGAAAAACGCGTAGCAGTTTTGACATTGGTTCGATAAGCCCAAAGAGCAGGATATAACATGGTGTGCCAATTTGAGCGGGCTGCATCAATAGTTTGTTTAAGAATAGTTTTTAAAGTCTTGTTTACAGCCTCAACCTGACCATTTGCTTGCGGATAGTATGGAGAAGAATGTTCTTGTCGAAATCCGAGCATGGTGGTCAGTTCTGACATCATGTGATTTTGAAAATGACTGCCATGGTCAGTGACAATGACCTTGGGAATACCAAAACTAGCAATAATCTGATTGAAAACGAAGAAAGCTGTTGTTTCCCCGTTGGCCTTAAAAGTAGGCATTGCCTCTGCCCATTTTGTAAAATAGTCCACAGCGACAATGATGTATTTGTGCCCCCCAGCCGAGGCTGGGTTGCATGTCATATAATCTATCCCCCACTTCATGAAGGGGCCTACCGAGACAACGGGAAACAAGGGAGCAGGATGTGACCGCATTTTTCTGGTGTAAAGCTGACACAGATGATAGCGCTTCACGGCTTCCACACAATCTCGAAAGATCATGGGCCAGAAATAACCGACATGCAAGATTTTCTGGGCCATTGCTAACCCAGATAAATGACCCCCACATGCTCCACTATGAGAATCATTTAGGACAACCTCTGCTTCCTCATGAGTAAGGAAGTGACGCAAGACTGAATCTACCCCTCTTCGATATAAAGTATCTCCTATTATGAGGTAGTTTTTAGCATGAAGTCTTAACTTATGTCGGTCTTCCCTAGAGTAAGCGGCAGGATACTTCGAAGTCTGGAGATATATAAGAATATCTCCGTACCAAGGATCAGAGGTGGGTATAAGGAAGATGTGCTCATCTGGGAATGAGTCATCCTCAATCACTACATCTTCTTCTGTAGGAAACTCTGCTATAAGCTCAGGAAACACTAAGGACTTTTAGGATTTAGCGGATTGGAAAACCAAGTCAAACTCTTGGAGAATGACTATCCACTTATTGAATTTTCCCCCAACAATCCGTCGGGATAAAACATACTGGAAAGGGTTTACATCTGCCACTACAGTAGTGGTCCTTAGTAAGATATAGTGCTGCAACCTCTATACAGCATAAACAGCCACTAAGGCTAACTTCTCGACATGGGAGTACTTAAGCTCAGGCCCAACCAAGGCACAGCTAAGGTAATAAACGACATGCTCAACGAGCTTATCGTCCTCCTGAACAAGCACTACCCCAATGGTAGACTCCGACGCGGCCAGATACAATATAAAATCCCTAGAATAATCTGGTGGGCGCAATAAAGGAGCCGACAACAAGGCTTTTTTCAATGCCTCGAACGCAAGTTGTGCGGTTTCATCCCATACAAAAGGGGTGTCATGTTTGAGCAGGTGCATGAAACCTTTCGTGATCTTGGCATAGTTAACGATAAAACATCGAAGGAAGTTAAACTTTCCTTGTAGACTCTGAAGTTGCCTGAGAGAGCGAGGAGGAGGCAGATTAACAATGGCCTCAACCTTTAGTGGATCCACCTGGATGCCTCTACTGGAAATAATGAATCCTAGTAGTCTCCCTGACTCGATGTAGAATACACACTTGTGGGGATTCAAGCGAATTTTATAGTATCTGCATCTCTCAAAAATCAACCGTAAATGATCTGGATGTTGGATCCTCTTGCGAGAATGAGTGGGCGGATCATCTAGGTAAGGCTCGACAATGGCTTTTATATCATGAAAAGCGAATTTCATGGCTCGTTGAAAGGTGGCCCCTGCATTTTTCAATCCAAAGGGCATTTTCCTATAAGCGAATGTACCCCAAGGGAAAATAAAAGTAGTTTTATTCTGGTCTTCTGGTTTGATTTGGATTTGATTGTAGCCGGAAAAACCATCCATAAACGAAAAGACTTCACTCCCTGCACAAGCATCTATGATCTGATCAATGAATGGTGTGGGGTAATTGTCCTTGGGACAAGCTTTGTTAAGGTCTCGAAAGTCAGTACAAATGCGAATAGTCCCTTGCTTTTTATCAACAGGAACTGGGTTGGACACCCACTCAGTCAAAGAAATGGGATATATAAAACCTGCTTTCAACAACTTTTCAACCTTTGCCTTCACAGCCGCCGCTTTAAGTGGGTTCACGAGGCGTAATTTCTGTCGAACCGGCTTAGCATCAGGGTAGGTATGGATTTCATGTTGGACAATAGATGGATCAATGCCTGGAATCTCCTCATATGACCAAGAAAAGACATCGCGAAATTCCTTGAAAAGGGCAGTATAGATAGCAATCTCCTCTGGAGAGCAGTTTGCTCCTATATAGATGTTTTCCATGACATCTGGGTTGACGAAAATGTTGATAGGTATAGTAGCGGAAATGTTTGCCATATTCCCCTTGGCAAACACTCCTTCCCTAGGCAAAGGGTTAACAGGTGTATCAACATCTCCAGGCAGTCTCACATGAAACTCTTGGTTTTCAATCTTGCTTAGCTCTGGAAGGAAATAAGACTGGTGATGAAGATCCTCACATATCTTCTCACGTGCACACATAGCTTCCAGAATGGCTTCATCGAAAGGTAAAACAGTTTCTAAGCAATCTATGGAATGTAAAGAGTTTTTCGCCCATGCAAGCAAATAGACTTCATGCAGATCATCCGTGACTGTTAGAGGATCTGGCATAGAATCAACAGTGGCTTGGGTAACAACTTGATATGCCACTTCCACTACTGATAAGGGCACTTCCGGTTCTTGGGGGGTTGGGAGAACCCAAGGATCAGTCCTATCCACCACCGAAGTGATGGAATTCCCCACACTAGTGGAACCGATATAGTTAATCGGGGCTAGGATATCAAACGTGCCCATCAATGATGTATACAGTCCAGCCCCCAAGCTCAAAACAGCAGGCTTGCTTCGATCAACCAATGGTACATTGGATTCCTTAGACTCTAAACGGCCCTTTCGAGTAAAATCAAGTTGGTCAACAGTAACCAACTTGCCCTCATTTGGGAATACCACGACACGAAGAACAGCCGATGCAACAGCAGTCATTGCATAAGTCTAATTCCTACCCAGAAGCAAATTGTAGTCCAAGGGAGCATCAATCACTTCAACTTCAACAGACACTGCTTTGCCTGCCAACTTAATCTCGAAAGCTGGCAAGATACCATGTGGACGGAAAGACCTTCCATCGAAAGCAGTAAGTAAAGTGGTTGATGGGACCAGCTCTGGGGATCCTAGAGCTTTCCAACAAGCCAGGGACATGACACATGTAGAGGCTCCCTCATCAACAACAGCTCGTCCAGTGGTCTTACCACCATGGACAACATCGATCGATAGGGATACATGGTAAGGGAGGTGAATTTTGACATCCGACAAAGGAAACTTCGCCGTGAGACTCGTAGAGTCCATGCTACCTAAAGCTGCCAAGAGGGCATCCCGCTGGGCGGGACAACTCTGTAGCACCTCCAAAGCTGACATTGCACATGGGGTTTGAGCTAGGTCTTCAACCACTGAGTAGTTGGAAGCAGCCCTATTGGGATTATGCAAAGTCTTCTTAAAGATACCCTTGGGTAACTTTGGCATTATTTTCGCAGGTTTCTCTATAGTGAGCGGGTTGGAAGGTTCACCTATAGCTTTACCCATCTCAGGAGTCTCTTTCTCATAGTTCTTGTTCCTGGTTTGCAACAAAGTTGAGGATCTGACCATGTTGATATAATTAGGGTCAGGAGCAGTTTGACTGCCCCCTGCTACAGTAGAAGTTGATGCGAAGTTCTGTCCTTGGGGAAAAGGATCCTTCGGGACAGCCATTGGTTGAGTTTTCAACAGCTTCTGAGCTTGTTCCATGAGGGGACAAAGGTGGGTCAAATGGTCTCCTTGGCACAACTTACAAGGAAACTTGACTTTCTTCTTATCTTTTTTGCCCCCATCAGCATTGTTTGCGGGCTTAGGCTTGTTTTGGTTTTGTTTTCCCTCTCCTTTTCTACCCTTCTTCTTCTTACCGTCGGACTGCTAATTGCCCTTTTGAGAAGTTTGAGCAAAAACGTTTGCATTTTGGGGAGAGGGGGCAGCCTTTGCTGCCTCCGCCGTAGACTGTTTGACAGACAATTGGTGAAGTTGTTTTATCAAAGAATCTACAGTGGGAGAATCAACGGACCCAACCACACCATCGGCATGGGGTCCAGGCTTGGGTTTCTTGGCCTCATGAGAAGGCCTAGGTGCCTCAGGGATGATTTCATATAATATCCCAGACTGTGAATAAATCAAGTCCAACTGCTGGGCCCTGAGTATGGCTTCTTCCTCACTAGTCACTCCTGATGTGGAAACATCCTTAGATATATAGGGCAATAATGATTTAAGGAACCATTCTAATAGAAACTCAGGAGGGATGGTGGCTTTGATAAGGCTCTTTTGCCTCCTCCACTCTTGGATATGATCCGAGATGTGGGTAGCCTTGTTTTGTCTAAAGGTGGACAATAAGTCTGTTCTGAAATCGTATCGGACTGGAAGCTAAAAGTGGCTAAGGAAAGCAGTAGCCAAGTCCCAGAAGCTACTAAAGGAAGCAGAAGGCAAGTCGATATACCATTTTGTTGCAATGCCCGTCAAGGTCCTCTGGAACAGCCTTAATCTCACTGAATCTTCATTCAATGAGTTGGAAGAACACCATAAATGGAAGGTGGTGGCATGTGCCCCAGGATCTTCACCAGCTTTACCTTCGAATTTAGGGATATCCGAGGGCAATTTGGTGGGAACAGGTGGCCACAAGGGGTCATGCCTCACCAGGTCATTCATCAACTTTGATAAGTCTGGCAAGTTTAAAGTTGCCAAAAAAGGAAGTTTGGGCCTGACCGGTGTACTAGATGTGCCAACTTGGGGAATCGAGGGTCTTGCCCCCGAATGCCCAAAGGTAAAAGAGGGGTTGCCCCCAGACACCAGTTGTGAAGTGGGAAGGTTGCTTTGGAACGGATTCCATCCGTAAGCCACCGGATTATGGGTGGGAGGTGCAGTGTAAGTGGTTCAGGCCATCCCCATAGAAGTAGGGGTCTGAAAGACTGGAGCAGGTATCCCTCCACTAAACAAAGAGAAAGGGGAGCTCGAGTATGGGACCGAAATAGGGGTTTGGAAGTTTTGCCCATAAGAGGTGTTGCTTCCAAACTACACTCCTACATATGAAGGAGGTGGACCTACGTATGGACTGGATGGGGGGATGCGCCCCCCATTCCAAGGGAATCCTTGGACAAAGGCCGAGGATCCGACTGGACCACTCTGGGTAGTGTAAGGGAAGGAAGAAGGAATTGTAGGTATACTAGGGATCCCAGTAACCATGTCACCAGCAGTACCTCCTATGTTCGAGTAAACCGGTGGTTGGACCACTCGGCTTGCTGGATTTAAGGGTGTGGAAGGTAAACTAGATCTAGGGGCACTAACCGAGGGAGGTAGTACCCCTTCAACCGGAAGGGTTGAGGTGAAGACAAATGAACTTTCTCCTGAAGAAGACATGACTCTGCCTAGAGGGACACCTAACACTAGTGAACTAAAAGGTCTAACCTGCACGATCACTGGATCATTCAAATCAGTCAAGGGGGTATTATAATTTCTTGCAAACTTGTCAGTCTACAATTCTTCTACCTCAACTGTGTCTAAGTCAAAGCGGTTAGCTATTAACTCTAGTTTACCAAGAACCTCGCTTACTCCTACTGGTTCAAAAGAACCGCCTGTGCTTAATCTCCGCCTTTGAGGTAAAGGTGGAGGCTCCAATGTGGTGAGAGGAGGAAGGTTTCTCAACCTTCTTGACCTTGTAAGCAGTTGGTCCTCCAGAATTAAGACTTTAACTAATCACACCCTAAGGCCAACTAAACACAAGCAAACCACAGAGCATACACTAAAAAGATCCTAGAGTCTCAAGCAATCAAACCAGGCTATAAAGATATGCTTTTTGGAAGAAAGTTGATGAACAGTAACTTGGCGTCCTTGAGGGGTTCTTAGGCACAAGCGAAGGAATCACCCAACCGCCCTCCTACACTTTCCACAAGGGTTACCTTCCAAGTCCATTCAAGGTGAACCAGAAATAACCTTCCGGTTTACCTGGGTATGAGCCCTAAAAGACAAGAGACTAAGGCTACCTTGACAATACCTACTGTCTGGGGGGATAGTCGTCAGCCGAACTCGTACGCATGGGCAGGGTAGCTAAGCCCGAAACTCTGTCTAGGACAGAATCCCCAGATGCGCAAAAGTCCTGGGTTACGTTTTGACAAGGATTCGGAGGGCTATCTCCTCTGTCCAAGTCTCCACGCAGCCTAGTGCTTAACTCCCGTTTGAGAGGAGCTTCCCAAATACAGCGATAGAATCAAGGATTTTCCTAATGAATGGCCCACTACGTCTGAGTTTATAACTTGTGGGAAGTTTACACTCCCTAGCCCACAAGTCTAGCCTAAGCTAGTAGGTGAAAAAGCCCTAGAAATAAAAACTTGCTAATAAATTTTAAATTAAGCGTTTATTTTAGAGGGCTATTTCTTACTCAAAGGAAATGGATGTGATGGACTGTATGGTGTTTTGACTCAGCAGAAAATAAATGAAATTAAAAGGTGCATTCAAAGCAAACTAGCACTATAAAATAAACTTCTTTTCATTTTTTCAAATATGTATTGATGAATTAAAAGCACTAATAAGAGAAACTAAGCCTATATTTTTGTATTTTTCTGAGATTATATTCTTTAAACTAAAATCAAACACTACTTATGCAAAAATTACAATGCAAAGGATTAACTATGTTTTATTTTTCACTTTAAAAAATGCTCAAAAAACTACTGTGCATCTATAATGCAGTATGCTTGAATAAACTTGAAATTTACAAACTGTATGAAAGCTACAAACTGAAGTAGACAGGCAGACAGGACCAAAAACTAGCAAAAGAAGTAGGCTAGGATCCCTAGCTTGGGTGCAAACAATGACACAAAATCACTGCAGACTTAAACAGGCAAGTGCAAACCAGCAATTGACAGTAAGTAGACTGGAAAAGACAGAGCCCAAGACCCTGATCACTGATCCAGACTAAGACACTTAACCAACCACCCAAACAAGCCAGAACACTTCAAGATGCAAACAGTAAATAAAACAAGTAAAAAAGAACTCAAGGGCTTTCAAAAAGCACTAAGATGTGATCACCTAAGACATTCAAACAACACTACAGCACCCTTAAAGAAAGTCTTCACAGGAAAAAGGAAATATAACAAGTAAAAGAACAAGCAAACTTTTACTTAAAAATCACAGTTTCCAGATGTATACGTGACTGTCTATAAGGACAACTCGTGAATGATTCGCGACTGTTTAGTAGAGAAACCCGCGAATGCAACTTTTAATTCGCAACTGTCCAGTGGGACAACCCGCGAATGGGTATAAAAAATTTCTCAAAGACAGAGAAAAAACCCAAAGACCTTCAAGCACTGAAGCAAGCAAGAAACAGGATAAAAATC
Organism: Pseudotsuga menziesii; assembly: GCA_001517045.1. Classification (NCBI taxonomy): domain Eukaryota; kingdom Viridiplantae; phylum Streptophyta; class Pinopsida; order Pinales; family Pinaceae; genus Pseudotsuga; species Pseudotsuga menziesii. The sequence goes on along the minus strand of LPNX010771527.1, from coordinate 857,168 downwards.
ACAAACAACTATCAAGCAAACACTGGTCAGGAAGGCAGAAAAGGACCTACAGCAAACTAGGCATCCCCAGTGGAGTCTCCAGTTCTGTTGTACAGGATAATACACCTAATAACCTAGGTCTGGGGGTTACCAACATACTCATTCACTTGCAGACAATTTGAATTTTAAAGTACAGAATAGGAAATAGGAAGTTAGAAGGACTTACTTGGTTAAACGAAGGTCGATCCTTGCTTAGCTTCTCCCTCTCTGCTTCACTCCAAAAGTCTCCAAGATAGTTCCTCTTTCACCTGTCAAAGGACACTCTTCCAGATGCAAGATGACTCATATATGTATTAGCAGGTTAGATAAATCACATATAATGCTGAAATGTAAACATTTATCAAACTACAAGATATGAAACACATATGGAAGAAGTAATCTCTTTATTAACAGTAATAGAAAGAGTTTAGGTTACAACCCAATGCCTGAGACAAGGACTCCTCTGTCACCAAAGGATTCTGAGTTCTCTGCTCCAAATATTTCTGTAGCCAATCCACCAGCATAACTTTGCTCTCCAAGTGTTACTACCAACACCGTCCCCAAGGCCTGTATTTATATGGGTGAAATCAGGCAGTTCTCGAAGGTTAGGGAGGTTATAGAAGTTAAGAGAATTAAGTTAAATGGCATAACTAATCTCCCATTAGCGCGTGATTTTATGTTTTAAGGTTGAGAGACACATTCGCGGGTCTGTAGTAGAGCAACCCGCAAATGATTCGCGACTATATAGAAGAGCAACCCGCGAATACAAGGATTCGCGACTTGCTGTGAAGGAGACTTGCGAATGATGCGCGAGTTGTCAATATAGAGAGTCACGAATACAACTCAAAATAGGTAAAATGGCAAAGTAACCAACTGGGTGCATAGGGAATGTACTTCATCATAAGCCAAGGTATAGTGAATATGGGCAACCTCAATCCATAACTGTCCTTTTGTGTGCCAACCTGAGGGAAGTCAGCACTCGGACGGAGAGGTGCCATTCAGGCATATAACAGACACTGCGAATTGTCACGTAAGGGACAATCACTTTAGTCCTGGACTTCAAAAGATAAGGCCTGGTATTGATTTGTATACTGTGTAGGCCTATTTGTCAACCTGGGAGTAATTGAGTTCAGCCCCTTTGAATGTCAAACTCATGAAAGAAATGGGGATTTCGATGTCTTCACGATTTTTTTGTATGATGACAGCAGCATAAGAAAAGTCAGTAGCGAATGTCTACAATATAAAATCTTTACTGAAATCTAGGGACATAAGAGTAGGTGCTTCTGCTATGGTTTTTTGAATTTCAGTAAATGCATTTTTTAGTTCTTTGGACCACTTAAATGGTAATCTTTTTTGACCAAAAACTACAGGGGTTTAACTACTTGAGCAAAATTGTGTTATACCAAAATCCTGTCACCATCATGTGATAAGATATTTGGCATACCTACTTGCCCTGAATCACAGCTTCTAGAGTGGAAACCCATACTAGATTTCAATCTTTCATAGAAATTCCCAGCACCACGCTTATCTTGATATCCAGAAGCAGTACCCTTGTTCACACCGGCCATCCCCTGTTGCCCACAAGCAGTGCCACCGCTTATGGCCCTTGGTCCATAAGCGGTTATTACTAGAACTGCTCTATTATTGAAGGAGAAACATGGTACTCTGGGTAAAAAGGGAAAAAGAGAAGTTTCTCGAGGCTTCTAGATGATAAGCCTCGTGTCCTCCCTTATCCCTACTGTTGTGGGTTAGTTGAGCTCGATATCCCTCATCCTAGGAACTTAGAGGCCACCTCACCCACTAATCTCTCAACCATCCCTATCCATCTAGCCTTATAAATACAAGCTTATGGCCATGGTTGAGGGGGAGAACTCTTAAGGTATTGTTATCATGTTGGATTGATCACTTGGTCCATATTATTGGAGAGCATAGAGAGAGCTAGAGTCGAAGCTTATGGGAATGAGAATGCTTGGTTTCATGGAGATGCACGTCAACACTAAGTCTTGGTTGTAAACTTCTTCATATTTCTTTAATGCAAGTTGATTTTTGTCCCACATATATTGTTGTTGTATGATTTCCCATGTATGTTGTTAGATTCCTTAGTCACTAACATAGATTAGTAGATTATATTCTGGTGGTTTCGATATGTTTGCATGTTGAAGTTTATTGCAAGTACACAGGGTAACAATCGAACACCTTGTTGTCCGCAGGAGGTGAAATATTCTGGCTAACAAATTGGGGACAAATCTTTGAACAAAATTAATCTTACCCAAAAATGACTGCATTGCCTTACGAGAGTTAGGAAGGCCGATCTTGGAGATCGCTTCAACATGTTTGAGATCAATGATCATACCTTCTTTTGAAACCACGAAGCCCAACAATTTACCTTTCATTACCGCAAAGATGGACTTCTTGGGATTGAGGGAGATGCTGAATTTCATGCACCTTTCGAATGCATGTTTTAGCACAGACAAATGATCTTGTCATATTTTAGAGTAAATGGTAACATCATCAAGGTACACAACAATAGAATTGTGGATCAAACCCCTAAAAGCTATGTCCATAGCTCTTTGGAATGTGGCCCCTACGTTTATTAATCCAAAAGGCATTCGTCTATATGGAAATATTCCCCAAGGGGTCTGGAAAGCAATTTTCAGTTGATCGTTGGGTGCAACCAGGACTTGGTTGTAGCCAGAAAAACCATCTAGCAGCAAAAACGTCTCTGACATGGCTACCTTCTATAAGATCTTCTCCATTAGAGGAACAAGGTAGTTATCTTTCTCAGAAGCATAATTGAAATTCCTGAAGTCTATGTAGAGTCTGATTTCTCCATTCTTTTTATGAACAGGAACTAAATTAGCTATCCATTGCGTATGCCGAATGGTAAATATGATCCTAGCCGAGAGCAAATTGTCTAGTTCCTTTTGACAAAAGGCTCCAGACTGGGGTGCATTTTTCTCAATTTCTGCTAATAGGGTTTTACATCAGGTTTCATGGTGATGTTATGATGCATGACAGTAGTATCAAAGGTCTTGAGTTCATCGTATGTCTAGGAAAAAATGTCTTTATATTCCCTGCAGAGTTTGATAAAACTTCTTCTTTCGTCACGAGAACAATGTATTCCAAGATTGATAAATCGGGGTTCATGCTCTATTCCTAAGTTAATAGGGGTGTGATTCAAGGTCGAGTGTCACATACCCCAATTTTGTAAAAATTATGTAATTTGTTTTATTT
>LPNX010771527.1:797437-852841 GCA_001517045.1 Pseudotsuga menziesii | reverse complement strand
ATATAAATAAATAAAATAAATTTATGACTTAGTTATTCTGTGTTTATTAATTAAAGAAAACAAAAGAATGCATTAGATACTATGCAGTTTAAGGGTATAAACCTTAGATATATTTACCTATTACATATCAACGGTATCATAAAGGATTTAATATAGAGATAAAACATAATTTTAGAAAATTGTAAATCGCTCATGGTCGAGCCTTAAAGATTTAACTTCTACCGAAAGATATTGACAAAATGCTTATTGCCATTTAGGGCTTAATGTAGTAACATGTAAGCGCTCTTTAAAAAAAAATCATTTATTAAAAGAATAATAATAATATTACTTTTACAGCCAGGTTAATGAATAAAACACAGAAGCAACTCTTCATTAAAAATCCCTTTATATTGTGTATAAGGATAACCTTAAGAAAGGGAAAAACAATAATCAAAGTTTCAGTATATCTGAGGGTAAAACCCTGTTCTGTAATGGTAAATAGAGCGGCGATATCCCTGTTTTATGCATTAACCTGTAGCCACTTTTTTAAAACTATACTAAAAGGCGTATAACCTGTAAGAGCTTATAAACACAGTTTTCCAATTTAAAAATATCATATGGACAGACCGTGTTTAACCCACGGCTGAACCTTAAACACATAGAGCGAGTAATGAAGGGTATTTACATTATTTATTTCTGTGTAATGTAGTTACTTTTAAGAGAATAAACGCTGATATAAATTTCAAATGCAGTAATACTTATGTAAACAGTATTACAAAACTTGGGTAAAAACCCTCATCGTTTTTAAGAGCACTGTCAAGAAGAAAAACACGAGGCCGCGACCTCATTTTACATTCGGCTCACAGCCGTAAACTATCTTTAAATTTCTTCTTTATACAGGGATTTGCCTTAATAAAAATCTTAACTAAAGGCGAGTACGTATGCACAACCTCAATCAAAAACATTTACAAGATCAATACAAGGGTTAACCCTGCCATGGACTAAATCATTAACCTACGGCCATACGCTAGCAGAGAACCAAAGTAACCATGGAAGTGCACCCTGTCATCACAACCAGCAAGGAGATGTGCATGTGGGGACCAGGCTTACCGGAGGAGCTAGAAGCCGAGGCGTTGTACGTTCCATTTTGCATCAAGGAGGTCGAACCTGCATCGAAGAACAGTCGAAAGATTTTAGAAAAACCCTAAACGTTATTTTTTTAACCAAACTATTCTTTTCCTTTTAAAACAAAAGAATAAGCGTACAAACTGTATTTTATTTACCTGCAGTGTTGAAGTCGAACAGCCACCGAAAGTAAACAAGCGACCAAGAATCGGGTAACCCAAACCCTTTCTTCTTTCCTGCGATAACGGGCGATAATTGTTGGAATTGGTGCAAAAACTTAGTTGTTGGAAATGGACAATGATCCAATAACGAATTCCAAGAGTCCATCTATGTGAAGCATCGGTTCGGTTTCCTCATTAGGGAACCTTGTGATGGATGGACATGTTATTCACTTGCTTATTGGTTTGGGAGCCTTCAGGATGATCCTTATGTAGGGACTACGAAGTGCAATGGTAGTTGTCATAGTCACTTTGCGTTCATAAGGTTCATTTGGGACCCTGACATTATTCTCGGTTGTTTTAACTAGGTGGAACATATATTTTTAGTTGCAGAGGTAGTGGAGTCACACATTGGGGAGATGGTTATATTCAAAGGGGCACAGGGGAAGCATGATGGACCTATTGAGTTTAGCATGGAATTGAATTCCAGTGCTATCCCAATTCAACTGCATATTTTTTATGGTGAGAATTCATTAATTGGTTTCATGTTTTCTATGTAGTTGATGTCATTGCTTGAGGACATGTAATCTTGGGAGGGGAGGACTTGTAATGTCCCCAAATTTGACCATAGACCACAATTGCATAAGTCACTTAGACTTGCTCATATCTATTCGCCTAGGTGGTGATTTGGGTTAATTATTTGCTAATATTAAGGTCCAATTTAATGTCCCTACTTGGAACTTTAGAGAATAGTGCAATTTGGAAGATTTTTTAGCTTTACTAGTCAAGATTGTAGGGGGGTCCAACTTACTCCAAATGGTCTCAAATTTGAAATGAAAGGGTATGATGATTCTTATAACATCCTAATATGACCTGTCATGTCCCAAATTTTTCATTGGGTCACAATGGCCTAATCACATTTTCCATATTCATGAGAGTTTGTCAAATTGATGCTAAGGGTCAAATAATTGCCAAGGAAGAAAAATTATTAGTTTCCTAGGTTCGAGGTGGAAGCTTTGGGATTTGGAATAAGGGGGAAAATAAATGATGTTAAAAAATTAAAATGGGATAAATATTTAATAATTTAGCTTATTAAATAAATACAAGAGAAAATTGAAGTGGCAATGAGCATGGAGACACATGGAGACTATGGGGCCCACACAAGCTAGAAAATTGGTGCCACATGGCATCCTCCTCTTGCAATTTAGAATCCATGGGAAGTATAAAGGTTCTTGGATGAATTATATGGATAATACACTTGGCCATATGCATCATAGGTCTAATTTGGGATGAAATGTAACTTACATGGGAAATAAAGAGTCATTTTGGAGCTAATGAGACACTTGGACTAGATTCCCTAGCTATATGACAACAATGATGAAGATGCCATGACACCTATGAAGGATGAAATATGACATATATGACATGTCAGGTTGAAATATACCATCCAAGAGAGCTCTCATGTGATTTTGGGAAGCTCAATGGGCTCCTACTCAAATTTGGGGAAGGTGGAAAGCTAGGAAAGAGGGAACACATGTCAATTCATGAGCACACACCCTAATTAGACTTGGATTGAGTTTGTGGATGGATTGGGAGCCGTATAAGGCTAATGAAATTTATAAAATATAGGAAGCAACCAAGATAATATCTTTTGATCATTTGAGAAATTGTCATTTGTGAATTGTGAGAGCTAGTGGATGACTAGTTTTCTTGCCTTAGCCAATTTTGAGGGTGAAAGATTCCCATCCAATTTGGTGTTTGGAGAGGCCACTCAGGTATTTAGTGGAGATTTAATGGATTCTTATTTGAAGGTTTAAACTACAGGAAATCATGTGGATTCTTCTATTGCATCACACTCTCTCAACTATTTCTAGTTTTCACAATGTATTCATGCCAATGGAGGGATTGCGCTTTGGGTGAGATATTGATCTCTTTGGGGAATATTCTAATGCCCATTATCTTATTTTATGATGTATATTCTCTATATTTCACGTTCAGAAGACTCTCATGTCAAAATACCCAAAATAATTCATGTAAAAATGTTGAACAATGAAGAAATAGCGTCATTTCCCCACTATCTTGTTGTGAACCATTGTAATGCTGATGATTTCGAATTGGGAGAGACTTTCATTGTGGATTTTTTATTGTAATAAGTTCAATATGGTATTTAATTCATTCTCAGAAAGTTTCAAGTCGAAATTCCCAAGAGTTTTATGTAAAAATGACTTTTAATGAGAAAACAATGACCATTTCCACTCTATTTTGATATATGCCATGGTAATGCTTATTATTTCGAATGGAGGAATGTATCTCTAATAAATGTATGATATATGGACTATTATTAATTTATATTTCAAGTATCATGTTCATTACTTAAGCATTGGAATCCATTTTACTCATTTTTGTTGCATTGGGAGAAGATTTGGTGCATTTTCCCCAAGGGTCGAAAATGTGATTTGGGAGTTGTTTTGGAAAGAGTCATAACAACCTGTGTAAATTGAACCCTGGTGCATATGAAACTTTGAAAAGGTACCTTACACATCCCCATCCTCTTTTCATAAATTCGAGTGACTTGGGATCATTTGTGAAGCCATTTCCGGCAATTACCCAAGGGGAATTGGAGCCCCAATTTGCTAGTAAAGAATCCTACTTTGAATAGAACATTAAACAAGTTTTCAGAAGTAATTGGGGGGTCATAAAAACATACCTGAACATCATATTTAATTTCTAGTATCATTCATTTATCTTTTGAGAAAATTTGGGAGCATTTGGGTCAATCTGGAGGTCTAGACATCAAAACTAGTTAAGGTTGAAATTGGGGAAAATGTGAAAAAAATGGTCAATTAATAAAATTTCAAAAAGGAACATTACAGTGGTATCAAAGAAATATCTTGGCACCTGATGTGGTATGATATTTATGAGTACAATAATTTAGGTACCGCCTGTTAACACTTAGAATGTACCCAGGTTGTGAAAGGCAAATCCCAAGGTAACAACAAAAACCACTTTAGAATGTATTTCTGACCTAATACAGTCGGAGAGGGATCTCTCACTATTTGCAATTTTTTTATACTCAAGATATTCAATCAAAGACAATCAGAAGGTCATATTTCTGATGGGAAAAATAGGAAAAAGACTTGGTAGGATGGTCATGGAGGAGACCATTGGGCAATGGAGTCAATAATCAGATCCGAAATAGATTGCAGGAGGTAGGGTTTTGAAAGTTTATAAACAGAGGCAAGGTAGGCACCATTTCCTCAGTCTTGAGGTATTAGCAGGTTGATTAGTAGACAAAGGGAGGCATTCCATCAAACAGAGCACCTCTAGGGTGAATTTTGCAAGACTTTAGAAGAAAATATTTTGAAAATGATTGAACAATGGACCTAGAGCATGCAGGATGAATTCTAGCCCATAAAAACTAATGCTCAAGCATGAAAGCAAATACAAAATGGAGTGGGAAACAGGATAAACAATCACATAAAGAAATTACTTACTGAAGAAAAAGAAGGCACAAGAATCTCTGACATGAAAAATATTTTACATTCCTCCTCTGCAAATTTCATTCATTTACTGAAAACTTGAAGCCATTACAATGTAGATCCTCTCCGCTCTTGGAAAAAAATCCCCCTTAAAACTATCAATTACATTTTAATTTATATAAGAATAACCTCTACCTAACTTTGAATTCAAAACCTAACTGAACTCTAAAAATAGAAACAGTTACAACAATGTTTCTCATGCATATCTCTAATGGTGACAGTTGTGTGAAATCTGGGAGAGGTTTTTATAATTGCACATGTGCCCAACAAAACGCATGTCTTCATTTCCCCAAAATCATCTCAATCTCCTCGAAATATTCCTTTGAAGCTGATGACTCAAATAATAAAATTGTAGATTTCTGGAAAAATGACTTGTGAAGATATTTTAAATTCTCCCAACCTATAATTACTGTGTAAAAAATGAAGGAGGTTTTTTATTATAGGCCTATTAGGAATAAAAACCTCTCTCATTTTTGTCAAATTAAATTCCATTTGTCCAAAACAATTCTTTGAATTTGATGGCTGAAATAGTCCTTTGGAAAACATGAAAAATGGCCTGTACAACTGACTTTGATGCTGCTAAACCATAGCACCTGTGTGAAAAATGAAAGATTTTATTTTTGATAGATATGTTTTGAATAAAAGCCTCTCTCGCTTTCTCAAAATTCATCTTCATTTGATGTAAACAATTATTTTAATTTGATGACTAGAACAGTCATTTTGACATCTGAAAATTTTCCCTCTGAAGATGACTTTGCTGCTCCCAATCTGTAGCACCTGGGTAAAACCTAAGAGAGGTTATTGTATATCACAATGTTGTGATGAAAAAACTCTTTTATTTTTTGAAAAATCTTCTTTTTTTGCTGGAAACAGGTCGTTGAATAAAATGACTAAAACAATCATTTTAAGAAAAAATATGTTATGTTGCTTCTAAACCTTGAATTGTTTAATTGTAATTCATAAATAAAGAACATATAGTATCTATCCTTGTAAGATCATCTACTGTAAGAGAAATCCCATGAATTGATTGATCAAGGTAGCCATATTTGTTAATAGTGTCTCCAAACACTTGAATAATCCCAAGCTTTGGCACACTCTCCACTGTAAATTCTGTTTGTAAGACTTTAAACACATACCAATACCTTCACGAATTCTCTCACTGTATATATTTCTGCAATACTTCTAGGCTGATGTTATTTTTGGGCTTCCCTTCTGCATTGTTGAGTGGTGGCTTCCCTTTTCTTGCTCTATTAAAATCAATTTCCATCTCCTTGATCAGACTCTTTATCTCTGCCATTTTCGCTTTACATAATGGTCTATTCCGGAGCCTCCACTGAGTTGTTTTTCTTAAACCATTTTTCTCTGCGGAATTCACCAAAATTTACCACATGGAAATTGGTTTAAATTCCGCTACCACCTTTCCAATTTAACCACCTCACAACTTTACTCTCCGGAAACACTAATACCCGTTGATGAGTTTTCACTTTTTACATTAGCCATTGGATTAATAAGAGGCCGCTTTTTTACTTTGGAAAAAATATCCAAAACTATATAAGTTTGAATATATAAAAAATAATAACTTTATAAAACCGGTTTTATAAATTTCATTCAAAAGTTAATAAAACTTTTTGCCCCACTTGTGAAAAAATTATTTCTCTTTTTACCTAAAATTCCTTTAACTTCTCTTCTTTGCCAACTTGGAAATAGCTTAATGAGAAAACTTTGGAAACCAACTCAATCACCCATGAAAACTTAAAATTTTGAAGGCAATAATACCAATTCCGACAAAAATAAATTTAGTGCTAACACCACCATTATATATTGAAACCGAAAAGTGCTTTTGTTGAAGAGGAAAAAAAAGTAGGAGAAGAAGGCAATTTTTGGGGAAACTATGACTAGGGATGAAAAGGGGTACCTCATATGATGGTGAGGAGCATATAAAAATAATTGAACCTATAATTGAAGATATGGCCAAGAATATTATGAAAGGATTCAAATTTTTGGCTATCCAAAGTTGGAAAAAATATATTGATTTTAAGAAAACCAAAGGGAAAAATGCATCAACTTGCTTGAAGGAGCAAAAGGAGAAGACCCATGAACCACCTAGTTCTGAAATAGGTGAAGCAGAAGAAGTAGTACATGAATAGGATCAAAATTCACTCCCAAGTGACTCTGAAAAATATGAAGAGACATCACGTAAGTATGAAGAAGTTTCTATTGAAAATACTGAAGATCATTTTGAGACACATTCTACCTTGGAAATGAAACAAAGAGCATCTACTGATGGATTCTTGAACTATGAAGGAGTACCTACTGATGGGTGCTCAGACCTCTATGTTGGTGACATAGAGATTACTTTTGAAAGTGTTGATGCAAGCCAAACTTCCATTAAACATGAAAATGAAGACCTTGTAGCAGTTGAAGAAGAAACAAGATCAACATCCCCATCACCACTTGAGCTTCATGAAGTTGGTCGAAGCAAGAAGGAAGAAGATGAGGAGGTTCATTTGCAAGAGCCTCATTTTCTTGAAGGGTCCTTAAATATGAATGAAAGAATATCCAAGAGGCCCTTGGCATACTCCATGACACTCAAGCATTGGTATCAAATTCTTGTTGGAGAGCTACTTCCTTGGAGGAGCCATCCTTCCTTAAGGACATGGAGAAGATTCAAAGAGAAATGTGAAACATCAAAGGTAATTTCATGTCTTTTCTTTTTTATAGAAAAAATGTCATGAATCCTACTTGAATAATAATGAAGTTATTCATAAGCTTGCAATTCAAAATGAGCAACTTCTTGAAAAGTTGCAAGACACTTGTTTTTCCTCCTATGTTTCAGATTGTCAAATGGTAGATTGTTTGGAGGATTCTCATGACATGGTGGATCATAAGAAATGTGGAAATTTGAATGTTCTTGATGTGTTTTAATATGAAATTGAAGAGATACAAACACTTGATGTGGTGTAAGAGGAACTTGAATTGTCTCTTGATGAAGGTTATGCAATTTTTAAAGAAGAGCATGATTCCTCTACATTGGAACCAATCTATGACAAAGGTTTCACACTTTTGAAGGAGATGCATGATACTACCCATATGGATCCTTCCCACAATGAAACTTCTGCACTTTTTGATCATTTGGGTGAGTTAGTTCATTCTCCTACATCCTACAATTCCATGTTTTGCAGCATTAGTTTCAATGAAGTATGGGTGAAAGGGTTCCTTTTTATGGTGCCACATGAGAAGTATGGAACTCCTACATTTACTTTTTATGATGACATGGTTAGAGAACATTCTTATTCACATTTGCAGCAGCATCCTTTGTTACTTTATGACGATGCACATCTACATGGATGCACCTATGATATGCATTTGAGTCACTTGAAGACTCATGGTTTTTCTTGCTCAACACTTGGTTCATTTGATGTTGGAGGAACTTCATCCAACACTGGGGTGAATAGATTTATGATTGGAGAACATTTTTGTTGCCAACCACATACTTTGTTATATCTTTATGATTATCTCATTCATGGATGTATTGATGAGACTTCTTTGAGCCACTTGAAGTCTTCATGTTTTATTTGCTCCTTATTTGGTTCAAATTTTGGTGGAGGTTGTTCACTCACTTCTTGGATGAAAGAACACATGGCTGATTATTATTTTGATGAATATGACATTATTTGGGAGCAACATTATAGGAAATGGGATCCTCACCTATGTCATTGGAGCATATTTGATTGGTCACTTGAAGCTTATATGCACTTGGAAAATCGTGGTCTACTTACTTGGAGGTATAAGAACTTTCATGAATTTTTGATGAGGCACCTCGTTGATGTACATTTTTATTATGTTTTTATGTGATTTGATGATATATATTATGTACTCATTATGTAGAAAACGAGATCCTATAATTCTCTTTCCTAATGGTATGGGTTGGAGAGCACTCTTAATTTTTGGAGTGCAATATAAGCAATGGGACCCAAAGATAGTTTTTAGTCCCATTGATTTCAATTTTTTTGGGAAACAAGCAGTATGGTGGATGGATTCCCCACTAAATAAAGTGATTTTAAATAGAGTAGTGCAGCAGCAAGCATGGTGGTTCCTCTCGAAAATCTTCATGGAATCTCAAAGACTCAAAGTTGGGAAACTCAGTGGCAACTTCAAATAATCATACAGAAAGCAGGTTCTTCAACACCCATGTTTGAAATTGCTTGAGGAAAAGCAATATTGGGAAGGGAGGATTTGTGATGTCCCAATTTTTTCATTGGGTCATAATGGCCTAATCACATTTTCCGTATTCATGACAGTTTGTCAAATTGATGCTAAGGGTCAAGTAATTGCTAAGGAGGAAAATTACTAGTTTCCTAGGTTCATGGTGGAAGCTTTGGGATTTGGAATAAGGAGGATAATAAATGAAGTTAAGAAAATAAAATGGGATAATTTTTTAATAATTTAGCTTATTAATAAATACAAGATAAAATTTAAGTGGCAATGGAGCATGGAGACACATGGAGACTATGGGGCCCACACAAGCTAGAAAATTGGTGCCACGTGGAATCCTCCTCTTGCAATTTTGAATCCATGGGAAGAATAAAAGTTCTTGGATGATTTACATGGCTAATACACTTGGTAATATACATCATAGGTCTAATTTGGGATGAAATGTAACTTGCATGGGAAAGGAAGAGTCATTTTGGAGCTAGTAAGACACTTGGACTAGATTCCTTTGCTCTATGACAACAATGATGAAGATGCTAGGACACCTATGACAAAAATCAGATCTGAAGGCTGAAATATGACATATATTACATGTCATGTCTAAATATACCATCCAAGAGAGCTCTCATGTGAGTTTGGGAAGCTCAATGGGTTCCTACTCAAATTTGCGGAAGGTGGAAGGCTAGGAAAGAGGGGACACATGTCAATTCATGAGAACACACCCTAATTCAACTTGGATTGAGTTTTTGGATGGATTGGGAACCTTATAAGGCTAAATAATTTTATAAAATATAGGAAGCAACCAAGAGAATATCTTTTTATCATTTGATAAATTGTCATTTGTGAATTGCGAGAGCTAGTGGATGACTAGTTTTCTTGCCTTAGCCAATTTCGAGGTGAAAGATTCCCATCCAAATTGGTGTTTGGAGAGGCCAATCAGGTATTTCATGGATATTTATTGAAGCATTATTTGTAGGTGTAATCTACGATAAATCATGTGTATTCTTCTATTGCAGCACACTCTCTAAATTATTGCCAGTTTTCACACTGTATTCATGCCAATGGAGGGATTGCGCTTTGGGTGAGAGATTGATCTCTTTAGGAAAGATTATAATGCCCATTATCTTATGTTTTGATGTATATGATCTGTATTTCATGTTTAGAATAATATTAGGTCGAAATAACCAAAATAATTCATGCAAAAATATCGAACAATGAAGAAATAGTGTCATTTCCCACTATCTTGTTGTGAACCATTGTAATGTTGATGATTTCGAATTGGAAGAGCCTTTAATTGTCCATTTATAATTTTAATCAGTTCAATATTATATTTATTCATTCTCAAAAAGTTTCAAGTAGAAATTCCCAAGAGTTGTATGCCAAAATGACTTTTAATGAGCAAACAATGACCATTTCCACTCTATTTTGATATATGACATGGTAATGCTTATTATTTCGAATGGAGGAATGTATATTTGATAAATTTATGATGGATGCACTATAATTAATTTGAATTTCAAGTCTCATTTTGAGTACTTAAGTATTGGAATCCATTTTACTCATTTTTGTTGCATTGGGAGAATATTTGGTGCATTTTCCCCAAGGGTCGAAATTGTGACTTGGGAGTTGTTTTGGAAAGAGTCATAACAGCCTATATAAACTGAACCATGATGCATATGAGAGTTTTAAAAGTTCCCTTACACATCCCAATCCTCTTTTCATAAATTCGAGTGACTTTGGGATCATTTGTGAATCCATTTCCGACAATTACCCATGGGGAATTGGAGCCCCAATTTGCCAGGAAAGAATCCTACTGTGAACAGAACATTAAAAAAGTTTTCAGAAATAATTGGGGGTCATAAAAACATCCCTAAACATCATATTTAATTTCTAATATCAATCATGTACCTTCTGAGAAAATTTGGGAGCATTTGGGTCGATCTGGAGGTCTAGACATCAAAACTAGTTAAGGTTGAAATTGGGGAAAAAGTGAAAAAATTGGTCATTTAATAAAATTTCAAAAGTATAAATTACATGAACTATGAAAATTTTTTATATTAATTTAATATTATGCAACTTGGTTTGCGGCTAAGGATAAAAAGTGCAAATTTCCTAGGAAATTGAGGTCAAATCCCCCCAAGGGTGGAGGCCAATTTGGCTTTCCAACTCAAGTAAGACCCTCCCAAATTTTAGAACAGAGTATGGGGATGAATATCAGACATCAATGGCTATCATTAATCATGTTTATTAATCTCTGCAAACTCATTATAATGTGAAACATTTGTATGGTAACTTTCATGGAAATTGCTTAAGGGGAAGTTGCATTACTAACTCAAATTTGACACATGAAAAGTATAACTAATGGTTTAGAGAGTACATATCCATACACCATATAGTATTCATATAAAACATACAAATGGATTTCCAAATAGAATCAAACTCAGATAAAATACCTCATACAAATCTGATTTAAAACTCCTTGAAGATTGAAGCCAAAGCCATGAAAACTAGTTATTCAATGGCATGAGACTACAAGCTTTTCACACATGAGTTTCTTGGATTTCGAGATAAAAATAATATAGGCATGAAAGAAAAGATTCATACATCATATATGTATTCCCCAAAATAATCAAACTCAGAGAAGAACCCTCATACAAATCCAATATAAAACTCCTTCAAGATTGAAGCCAAATTCATGAAAACTAGTGATTCAATGGCATGAGAATGCATGATTTTCACATATGAGTTTCGTATATTTTGAGCTACAGAGAATATGGACATGAAGGTACATATACACACATAATATACCCAATATTAGGCATCAAATGGACTTAGAAAAGAGCAAGCACCACTCGAACAAGTGCCCCATCAACATGAGAGTGTGGGGGAATGGAGAAGAAGGAATGAGAGAAGAGGGAGATATATGAGAAATAAATCTATATGGAACTTAAACATGCAAATAAAAACCATAAATAAGCTCCATTGATAGGTATGAATGGCCTCTCCAACAACCATATTGGAAAGGAATCCAACTCCCTTGAAATTAGTTCAAGCAAGGAGAGTAAACACCCACCATGCAATGGACAAGCAAAAGCTCTCCAAAATGCCAAAGGCTAATAAAAAATTATAAAAATATGCCCCATTTAGAATTCCTCCTATTTTAATAACCTCCTTGGACTCATTTCCCTCCAATAAACTTGAATTACCTTCCCATTGGTCCATTAACTTGACGTATTGTTAATCTAGGTCATTACATTAACCCAAGTGACACTTGTCTTGACTTTGCTTGCTCTCCTTTCATGAACTTCAACTTGGAACCTTTCATGAAGATTCCTTGGGCCCCACACACACCTTATGCACTCTCTTGGGTCTATTTTTACCTCTTACATGTCATAGATGTCATAGAATCTGTCATAGTTGTAAGAGAATCTGTCATAAAGTTGTCATAATTGTCATAGTGATTGTCATAGCTGTCAAATAATCTTAACATTTCCTAAATTTAGCCTATGATTCTTCATCCACCACCTTGAAAGTAACTCCTTCCTCCAAATTTGAATTTGAATATGATGTCATGTGTAAATGAGGAATATTCCCTCATGTGGATCCCGCACATCCACTTATGCACCCCCATGGCCAACTAGGACCCATTGCCACTTAATTTATTGACCCATTTTTCACCTTCCAAAAATATGAGTTTGAATTTACATGTGAAACTATAGGCCTTGGGGTTAAATATCAATAGTTTGATTTTTCCACATAACCCTTAGGAATTGGATAGGACAACTTAACTTTTTATTTGATAATTATTTAATTGGGGACATGATAGTCCTCCCCACCCAATATTGCTTGTCCTCACACAATTTCAAACATGGATTTTGAAGAACCTTCTTTCCTTCCAAAACTTTGCTTCAAACCTTAGCTGCAATTTGAGTAGTGGCACTCATGCACTACCATTGTGTGTTTCCAAAAGTAATGATATGTGGATCTTTGAATATTGATATATCTTGTGACATCACCACTAACACCAAAAGGATTAATCAAATCCATCAAAACAAAATTTGCATCGCCACTAACACCAAAAGGATTAATCTTTACCTCCTTCATATTTGGAAACCTTTTCTGATTTTCAACCCTTTTTTCTCACTATATAATTCTTTGAAGTTGCAACTAAGTTGCCAAACTTTGAGTTTTCAAGATTCTAAGAAATTTTCAAAGAGGAACCACCATGCTTGTTGCTGCACTACTCTGATTACAATCACCTTCTCAAGTGGTGATTCAATCCCCATGCTTCTTGCTACCCCGAAATTGAAACCAATGAGACCAAAAACAAAAAAATCATCCCAGTGTCCCATTGCTTGTATTGCACTCCAACAAATAGGAGTGCTCTCCAACCCATACCATTAGGAAATATAATTCATGGACCCCACTTCCTTGCATGCATCCTTCCAAACATCATGATCAACAAGAAGAGTACATCGTTAAGAGGGATGGGAAAATCATAATACACTGGTGGAATTTTATCACTCCCACTACAAAACAAAATTTATGTGCCCTCTCCCAAAAGGAATGCAACTCTGGAATGTAAAGCCAAATAAGATTTAGTCTCTTCAATAAGGCATGAAAGTGCAAATCATTAGGACTCATGCTCAAATGACATAAGAAGGCATCGTCAAAGAACCATGGATGCCTATGTAACTGCTTACAAAAGAAAAATGGTGCGTTCATGAGGTCTCTGCAAATGCAAGAAAGAATTTCACCCTTGTGGGTGTTCGACTCCAACATGTGTCTACTCACCCAATCAATGGATGAGCAAACACTCCAACTAAAAGGTCAAAAAGGAAATCTTAAGGCTTCCCCAAGTTCAGAACTCCAATGGCTCAACTCTTTGCCATTGGTTTCACTCAAACGGTTCAAGTGGATGAGGGAGGCATGAAAGGATGCAAGTGAATACCTTTGTTGCATATGGGAGGGAGTTGGTTCTTTAATCAATTAATCACAAACAAATGTAGGAGCCTCCTGCTCCTCAGGTGGTACCAACAAAAAGAAACCTTTCACCCAATTTTCATCCCCAAATGATGTGGTTGAAAAAAGAAGTAGGGAGTGAAGAATTGTGAGCCAACCTTACCTCTTTGAAACTCTTACCCATCAAAATTTTGAATGCATCTTCTCAATCATTTGTTGTTCCAATTGTTACGAGATCATGTGCCTCCTCCAAGGCTCTACAATTCTCACCAAGAGGCAATTCATAATCTCTTTGAACAAGAACAAGTGTTTGGTTTCCTTCTTGTTTGAATGTAGCCTCTTCAACCACATCCATATCAACATGTACCTCATGTTCCACTATCACATAAGGTCCCTCCTTTGTAACATAAATGCTTCCAGACATTGAATGATTGTTTGATATGTAGGAGAGTGTAAAGGACCTTGCAGCCTCTCTTTAAGTTGCTCAATCCACACCATATATTTTTGGAGTGCATTTTGGGTGGACTCCAACTCATTTGAGAGCTTGTCATTATCTTCTACATTCTTCAAGGTTAGTCCATGATAGAAACCAACAAGCTTAATTAAATAATATCTATCAGAAAGCAAATTAAAAAAATTACCTTTGGCGTTGGATATTTCCTTTTGAATTTTCTTGATGTCCTCCATGGAATATTTCTCCTCCATGCTCCAACAAATTTTTGATACCAAAGCATGTGTGCCATGGAGAGTCTTTAGGGCCTCTTGAATCTTCTTTTCATCCATCCTCAATGACCCTTCAAGAAAAACAGGTTCTTGTTGAGGAACCTCCTCTTATTATTTCTTCTTGATTTGATCAAATTCTTGAATCTCAAGTGGTGATGGGGAATTTGATCTTGGTTCTTCATTATTTGCTACAAGGTCTTCATCTTCATTCTCATGAGAACTTTGGCTTGCAAAAACATTTTCAAAATTGATCTCTATGTCACCAATGTAGAGGTGTGAGCACCCATCAATAGGTACTCCTTCATAGTTCAAGAATCCATCAATATATGCTCTTTGGTCCATTTCCACAGTAGAATATGTCCTGGAATGATATTTAATATTTTCAAGGGACTCTTCTTCATTCTCATGTGATGTTTCTTCATCTTTTTTTAGAGTCACTTGGGAGTGACTTTTGATCCTCTTGATGTAATGCTTCTTCTACTTCACCACCCACAGAACTAGGTGGATCCTTGGTATCCTCCATACTTGTGGATTGCTGGTTGTTTCTTAATGAGTTCACATATGAAATATTAGGCATATGTTCAAACACCCAATCAACAAAGTCTTCAAAAAGAATGGTCTTATGTGTCTCTCCCATAAAGCAAGATATGCTTGATATTGTTGGGGCAAAGTTTTACATGTTGCTCTTGAGATTTCTAATTCATTCATAGGAGTAGCTTGTGGTGGTTTGGCACATACATCTTCACAATACACAGGGTCATAAGAATAACCCTCATCCCTTATAAAATTGTAAGAAGTGCTACAAGATGACAACTCTTCCTCATACCATTCACATTCTTCTTTAGATTGCTCATAATCATCTTCATAGGAGTCATCATAATAGTAAGACATGACTGTAAATTTTTCTTCAATGGATGGTATTAATGCATAGGTGCAAGGACCATGCTTTGATTCAACTGTAATATCCCTACTTGGAATTTTGGAGAAAAGTGAAATTTGGGCAATTTTTGAGCTTTACTAGTCAAGACTGTAGGGGGTTCCAACTAACTCCAAATGGTCTTGAATTTGAAATGCAAGGGTATGATGAGTCTTAGAACATCCCAATATTACCTATGAAAATTTTGGATATAACTTTAATCTTCTATCACTTAGTTTGGGTCCAAGGAGAAAAAGTGCAAATTTCCTAGGAAATTGAGGTCAAACCCCCCCAGGGGTGGAGGCCAATTTGGCTCTCCAAATCAAGTACGACCCTCCCAAGTTTCAAAAAAAGAGTATAGTGATGAATATAAAACATCAATGGCTATCATTAACCATAGTTATTAATCTCTACAAACTGATCATGATGTGCAACATTTGTATGGTAACTTTCATGGAAATTGCTAAAGGGGAAGTTGCATTACTAGCTCAAATTTGACACATGAAAAGTAGAATAGATGCTTCAAAGAGTAACATGACATATAGTTTTCATATATAGCATACAAATGTGTGTCCCAACAACATCAAACTGAGAGAAAATCCCTTATACAAATCTGATATAAAACTCCTTCAAGATTGAAGCCAAAGTCATGAAAACTAGTCATTCAATGGCATGCGAACACAAGCTTTTCACACATGAGTTTCTTGGATTTTAAGCTACAAAGAATATGGAAACAAAAGTAAATATTCATAAATCATATATGGCTTCCAAAATATCATTAAACTCAGATAAGAACCCTCATAAAAATCTGATATAAAACTCCTTCAAGATTGAAGCCAAATTCATGAAAAATAGTGATTCAATGGCATGCGAATGCAAGCTTTTCACACATGAGTTTCTTGTATTTTGAGCTACAAAGGACATGGAAATGAAAGTATATATCCATAAGTCATATACCCCAGCTTGTACATCAAATGGACTCAACAAAGAGAAAGCACCACTCCAATAAGTGCGTCATCAACATGAGAGTGTGGGGGAATGGAGAAGAAGGAATGAGAGAAGAGGGAGATATGTGAAAACTCAAGCTATATGGAAATTCAACCTACATATAAACACCATCAATAAGCTCCATTTAGAGTTCTAAATGGCCTTTCCATCAACCAACTTGGAAAGGAATCCAACTCCCTCAAAATTGGTTCAAGTAGGGAAAGTAAACACCCATCATGCAATGGACAAACAAAAGCTCTCCAAAATTTCAAAGGACAATTAACAAATGATTAAAAGCTGCCCCATTTCAACTTCCTCCTATTTTAATAACCTCCTTGGCCTCATTTCCCTCCAATAAACTTGAATTGCCTTTCCATTAGTTCATTAACTTGAATTAGTGTTAATCTAGGTCATTACATTAACCAAAGTGACACTTGTCTTTACTTTGCTTGCTCTCCCTTCATGAAATTGGACTTGGACCCTTTCATAAAGCTTCCTTGGGCCCCCACACACCTCATGCGCCCTCTCAGGTCTATTTTTAGATCTTGCATGTCATAGATGCCATAGAATATGTCATAGTTGTAAGAGAATCTGTCGTAAGTGTCACAATGTGTCATAGAGTTGTCATAATTGTCATAGTTGTCATACTTGTCATTGCCTAAATTTAGTCTATGACTCTTCATCCACCACCTTGGAAGTAAATCCTACCTCCAAATTCGAATTTGAGGATGATGCCAGTGTAAATGAGGAATATTCCCTCATGTGGACCCCACACATCCACTTATGCGCCACCATGGCCAACTAGGACCCATTGCCACTTCATTTTGGAGCATTTAATCTTTATTCCATCATTTACTGACCCATTTTCCACCTTCCACAAATATGAGTTTGAATTTACTTATGAAACTATAGGCCTTGGGGTGAAATATCAATAGTTTGATTTTTCCACATAACCCACATGAATTAGATAGGTCAACTTAACTATTTATTTGAAAATTATTTAATTGGGGACATGACATCCAAAGTTAGGAATAATGCCCATTAAAATATGGTGAACTAGGAAAATGCATTAAGGAGACGAAGAGCTTTATTTGAATCATTAAATAAGCCAAAGTCTCCTTATGGTTCAAAATTATTGAGAAAATACTAAGGTTGGGAATAATCATTGGTGGAAAAGTCCGAGGAAGTGCAACTCCTTAGTAGTGTGAAAAAGGACATTATTGTTGTAGGTTCATTATGAGCCAAGTGAGCGGAAACAAGCCACATAAAATTAATATATGCCCCAAAATAAATATTCAATTCGAATTTGTTTGCAAGGACAAATAATATTATGTCAAATAAGATTAGAGAAATAAGCTAAGGACCCATTCTCTCATAAATAATTAATTATCAATTTTTTTTTATGGTTTTATGAGAAGACATTGACTATTTGGTGGTTCCTAGGAAGATTGGAGGGAAGAGATAAAGTGGACCCAAGGAATCTATGATAAAGCAAGGAAAGCAGAAGAAAACCAGGAAAGCAGCTAAACCAGAAAATACAGAAGTTTATGAATTGATTAAGGAAAAAGGCAAAGAAAGGATTAATAACTATCAAGAAAGAAAGCATAGATCTTAGAAAAGCGATAGGACCTAATTTTGGCCAGTGAGGAAGCATTTGAGGATAGAATGGGCAAACATGATAGGGTAACTTTCCCAAAAATCAAGCTAAGCATCTAATTCAAATTTCATATTTGGATAAGGTGTTCATGGTGCCAACATAACTTTAGTAATGAATTTAATGTCTTCATAAAGTCACTCTATCATGAAATTATCAGTTATTGATATTTTATTAATATTTCGAGAGAGATGTTTTTATAGGAGAATGAAGAATTATAAATAAGAGTGTGGACACCAGTTTGGGATATTTTTCCATTTTGTTAATTTGTCTTAAAGAGCTATGAGTTTTTTCTCACTTCGGTGATGTGCACCTCTATAACATAGTAGCTAGTTGATTTGCAGTTGGTGATCAAGGAATGAGACATCTAGTCTCTTTCATAGTGCTTCAACAAATATTCTACTGCTATTCCTATGTATTTTCATTATAGTTATTGATGTTGGCATTTATGCATTAGCCAACATCTAGCTTTAGTGTTGTTTTTGATAGTGGTGATGTTGGTGGTGGAGGATGGCGTCTCTATGAATATTTGCAGCTGTATTTGTAGCTCTATGATGTAAACAAAGTCCTATGCATATTAATAAAATAAAATGTGCTTCCTATTATGCAATTCTATGTCTCTCTTCAATGTAAACTCGCTCTAATGCTCAATTCACTGGCAAATCTAAGTAGTTTTCATTTTGATTGCAATAACTTTAACTCTATACATCCAAATCACAATTTGTAAGTTACTGTAGAAAGCTAAGACAAAATTGTACCCATCCTAAGTGACAAAACACAAAATTGTGAGCCCTAGGTTCCATTTGGGATGAATTGGAAATTGCCTAGTTGAGTTGTCCCAGTTTCTTACTTTCTCCATATCGTCCAATTTCGTAGCCAAATATTTAACCTCTTGAATTAGTGGTTTCCATAGTAGGTTTGGGTGGTTACAGACCAACCACTTCCATCTCTGCACTAGAAGCCATTGGGTTTCCACAGAAGTCCTAGGGCCATTGCCTTGAAGCCTTTGGTTATACCAAAGGAGTCTACCCAAGTGTGATGCACCCAGATAATGTGCAACTATCGAAGTTGGGTGTCTGTCTAAGGGTGTTGTAGGTTGTCCTAAGTTTCTAGGGGACCCCAAAATCCCTCCTTGAAGATTTTGTAAAGGTTTTTAGGTGATGGGAGCAATTTGAAAGAAGACTAGTTCCAATTTGCCAATTTCTAGCTAGTCAAAGTGTGGGTGCCAAGATTGCATGCAAACTATTTGTGAAAATCCATAAATCAAACCTACATAAATCATAGAGCTAACACTTAATATCAAACCCTCACATTGATGTAACAGAGGTCACAAATCATTCCTCGCAGGCTGCACTATCTAAATCCTATTCCAAGAATGTCTCCCCGTGCCTAGTTTGGAGCAAAAACACATAGTCTTGAGTAGTTTTGATTTCTTGAGTTAGAAGTTGAGTTAATATTCCCAAATATATATGATTCTCAGATTGGGGATATTACAGAACAATAGATGTGCATGCATCTAACTATTCAAGGAGATTTGACAAGTGTAGCAACTTTTTAAATTATCATTGAACCTCAAGCTTTTAAATTTCTAGACATAGATCCTAAAGTCATAGTCCATGGTTAGATGAATCATTTTGATATTAAACATCAATCTTGATGCACCACCTTTTTTAGTGCACTTTGGGTCAATATACATCACTTTAATTTTTCATAATTTTTATGGTATATCTAGGTGTTTTTGCTGCATTGTCTTAGAGACCATGATGAAAGGTGTAGTATCATGTCTGAGAGACATATGGTATCTCTCATCTTCAACATAAGTAGCTTCAACACCTGCACCAATGTTTTTTCAAGTTCTTTCTTTCATCTTCGACATTTAAGTTAACCAACTCACTGAGATATATCTAACCATCACACTACAATTTCATAGTTACATTATCTCACAAACTTGTTAATCCAAAGACTTACAAAATTTACATGGTTACATCACCTTACAAACTTGCCATTCCAAAGGCTTGCAATATATACTTAGCATGTCACATTTACTTAGCATGTCATAGTTGGACAAGAAACACATCCTAAGATGATACGGGGATGCACCTTAGAGACCATGATGAAAGGTGTAGTATCATGTCTGAGAGACATATGGTATCTCTCATCTTCAACCTAAGTAGCTTCAACACCTGCACCAATGTTTTTTCAAGTTCTTTCTTTCATTTTCATGTTTCTTTCATCTTCAACATTTAAGTTAACCAACTCATCGAGAGATATCTAACCATCACGCTACAATTTCATAGTTACATCATCTCACAAACTTGTTAATCCAAATACTTATAAAATTTATATGGTTACATCACCTTACAAACTTGTCATTCCAAAGGCTTGCAATATATACTTAGCATGTCACATTTACTTAGCATGTCACATTTGGACAAGAAACACATCCTAAGATGATACGAGGATGCACCTTTCATGTATGACTCGTCGAGAGATATCTAACCATCACGCTACAATTTCATAGTTACATTATCTCACAAACTTGTTAATCCAAAGACTTATAAAATTTACATGGTTACATCACCTTACAAACTTGTCATTCCAAAGGCTTGCAATATATACTTAGCATGTCACATTTACTTAGCATGTCACATTTGGACAAAAAACACATCCTAAGATAATACGAGGATGCACCTTTCATGTATGACTAATTTTCCTTCCGATCAAAATCCCACATTTACAACCATTTAAATCATGATGAATCATGGAGTATGTTAAACAACTTTTTGCTCCCATAAGAAACCGCTTCTCTAAAGGGAAACGGGATGCCGCTTTAAGTGCTATTCTTACTCCCCGTATTTCCCTTGGAATTAGGCTACACAGGTCCATAAGGCTGGCATGAAAGTGGGCACCATGTAACCATAGGCTACGTGTGTAATTTTCATAACACCAACAGTAAAATAAAGGTGACCGTTCGACGCCTGTACATAAAATCATAATTCTCAGCACTTGGCGGTGTTCGACTTCTGAACGTATTATCGAGCGAGAAGTCGGACAGGAGACCCATGATTATGCTGCAACACTTGGAAATCAAATCCTAATTCCCTACACTCGGAAGGATTCGTCCATGCGACGTATGTACGCCCAAAAAATCAGACAGAAAACCTGGATGATGCAAATATGAGAGGGAATATTACAGAAAATGGAGCCACCGGGGATTGCGATGAAATGGATTCAGAGGCGAATGAGGCATCGGTTCCGGACAGCCCTGGCTGTTTCGATTCCGCTCTTTCAACACCTGATGTACAGAAACCCCGTTTGAATATTGAAACCCTTAAAGCCCTAGAAAACGTGTCCTTGGAGCCCGTGGGGCCTTCTCAAGGAGGAGAAGGTTTTCCTTACGCTCCAGGTGAATGGCCGAATCCGGGAGATAAGTGGAAATGGAAGGTTGGGAAAAGGAAGACTTCACATGGGTATTGGGCGGACAGGTACTTGATTTTACCCAAGACTCTGCACCGTGGCAAGAAGCAGGCCTGGTTTACGAGCAAAGGTGCGGTTGAAAAGTATCTCATCAAACATTTTCCGAATGCAGACCATGAAACTTTTTTCGCTTCCTTCCAATGGCAAATTCCATGTCCTCCCCTTTCACCGACCCCGGCACAAGACAAGAATGGAGGTAAATGCTTACTCAAAGCCCTTTCTGCGTGTTACATATGTAATTCGGTGCTTTATTTTCAACTATTTAATGAGCCGTGAAATAATGCATTCAGCTACGTAGTACTGGCAGCTAGGTTAAACTATACAAATTTAAAATTATTGTGCTTATCTTCGTTTGCCATGTTCTCAGTTTGGTATCGGGAATAATCACTTGTACTACATTCTCCGATTATCTCCATTTTGCCAGCTCACACTCCCAACTCCAACTCCAACTTTTACTGTTCCTGTACTGTCTATTCCTGCCACCTATTTTTTCTTTGCTGCAGTAATCCATTTATGTCTAAGGGCAGCTCCTTTCCACTCAAGTTGAGGCGTAGTCCATTGTTTCCTGTCTTTACTTGGATTGCATTTCTGTTTTGCATAAATAAATTTGCCATTGCATCATCCCCTCTTACCTTGCTCTACATCGCTCCCATCTTTTCAATATTTTGTATCTTTTCTTTTGTCAATATATTCTATCTCTTTCAGTAGTCGGTAGTCCCTAATTCCTTATCATTCCCATTTCACACCTGTCCAATCTCTCAGCTACGTTTCTCTCTCCCATCATGTGCTGCTTGTCATCAGTAACCAGAGTGTATGTTATTCTCCTATCACTTTCCCATTCGCTCAATGTCCCTCTCTCCCATTGCTCTTCGTTGTGAATACCCCAGTTTATAATATCTAATTTGACTACAGGATGTTATTTAAAGGCTTCCCAATATGGGAAACAACTGGAAACAATCAATAACAATGCAAGAGAGTGCTTATTGGAAGCAATATTTATTATTATCAAAACTAGAATTGGAACAGCCAAAATCTGGCTCCAGTATAAAAAATACAGAAAAATTTCAATTAAAAAAAAAATTCTATATTCGTCTAGATCAATGCAAATCTAACTATTAGGCACTAAAAACCATTAGACATAAAATATGCAAAGTTTGCTCATGCATATAGCATCTGAGGGTGAATATATCACGTGAGGGTGAATATAGCAAAACAACACTCGGTGCGATACATATTTGAACCAAAACACATAAACATCGAGGCTCTATATGGCCTCTAGAGTCCAAAGTCTCATGCTACAACAAATCATTACAATATTTTATCAAATTTATCCCCTACACTGGGATCCTTATCATCATCCTTTATTTCATTTGGTTGCCTCAATCTCCTAGATCATCACTATTGCTTGGAACCTCTAGTGTTGTGAATGGGTACAAGTCCATGCACTTGAGGTTAGTATCTACAGAGATTGTCAGCGAACTCTCCACTATCCATTTTGAGGAGGAATCGACATCCTCTAAGAAATGGGCTCTATATTAGGGTTTTGGTTCAATAATTGGTTGCGCCTCAATCAAAGGTTGTATTGCATGAAGTTTAAATCATTCAACTATGTTGTCCCAAACAGTTTCTCTTCTTTGTGTATGTACTCAAGGACGATCCAATTGCACTCACTCTTGGAAGCACTAGAAATTTGACTCAATATTTGAATTGCAAACTTTTGCAATTAAGAGTAGTGGGTGCCATTCCACCAACTAGCTTAGATAAAATTGAATGACAAAACTAGAAAATTCAAGAAATGGCTTGTAATACAAATTTTCAATGTATAGAACAATCAATTATAGAACGTAAAAAATGGAACTTCTTGCATGGTTGGCCCTTAGTTCTTTGTCGAACAACCACAACTTTGCCAAAGGTGTTAATTTTTCTTGAGCAGCATCGAGAGCCATTCTTTTAGGAGAATGGGGACATCTAGTCAAGGACCAGGATGTGGAACCAGTCCAGCATTGGGGAACTCAACCTTGAGTTGAGTAGCCATTCTGCTGGACATCTGGTCAAGGACCAAGAAGTGACACTAGCCCAACATTGGGGGAACTCAACTTGAGTTGAGTAGCCATTCTGTTGAATGGAGACATCTGGTCAAGGACTATGATGTGGAACTAGTCCAGCATTGGGGGACTCAGCCTAGAGTTGAGTGGCCATTCTTTGAATGGAGGCACCTGGTTAGTTACAAGGAAGATGAACCAGTCTAGTATTAGGGGACTCGGCCTAGGGCTGATGGTCATTCTCCAGGAGAATGGAGGCGCTTGGTCTATTACCAAGTATTTGACCTTGGGTCAAATTATGTAGCCTATGGCTGAGGCACGTGGTTTGTTACCAGGATATCACTATAAGTCCTAGACATGGTCTAGGCATGTGAGGCACTTCGACACTTGATCTGTGGGCTTTGTGATATTCTCCAAGGCTTAGCTACCCTTGGTTAAGAAACCTAGTACCCGATCTCGGTGTCACATGGAGTGTGAGATAAAAGCATTAGTAATTCACTCTATTTATGATGATGTACTCTGAGTGGGGATGAAGGACCCCTATGAGCACTTGTTTTGACCATAGGGGCACTTGAAGAAGGCTAAAAGCAAAAGTAAAAAATACGTGAGGACCCTTAGACCACTAAGGAGTCAAAGTGAAAGTGCAAAAAGACCTTTAGTACCACTAAAGGTAAAAGTCAAAGAAATAAAAGAATAAAATATTATTATTTTGTTCTTTTAAGTTTTGGTCCACATATAGGTGATTCAAAGGCTATAAAAGAAGATCAATCCATTTCATTTAGTGACACACACTTGCTCATCATCCAACACTGCTCAAAGGAAGATTTTCGCTGGTCTTGAGGAGAAGAACTATTTTTGTGGTTATGCCCTAGCATTGAGGATTCTAGCTAGGGCACCCACACTTGTTACATTAAATTCTAAGTTAGGGTTTCACCCTTAATGATCATTTGCAATAGCTCTATCCTCTTCTCCACAGGCTAGGTCATCACCCTACCCTCCACGTCAATTGCTGCAACTTCACGGGCAACCTTCAAACCCTCACGGGCAGCCTCAACAAGTTTACGGGTAGCCTTCGAATCTTCTCTAGCAACCACAGAATCCTTTCGGCTACCGATATCAGTCACGGGCAACCTTCAAACCCTCACGGGCAGCCTCAACAAGTTTACGGGCAACCTTCGAATCTTCTCTAGCAACCATAGAATCCTTTCGGCTACTGATATCAGTCACAGGCAACCTCTCTTTAGCCTTGGAAGTCTTCGGGTAAACAGTGCAGGACTTGGGCAGCTTGGATTTACCCTCGGGCAGCCTTGTTTCAACCTCGAGCAACCCTGTTTCAACCTCGGGCAGCCTTGTTTCACCCTCGGGCAACTTCAATAGGGCCCATTGAGCTTAGTATAGAGCTCGGGCAGCAGAAGTAGGCATCCGGGCAGCAGCTAGGGCATCCGGGTAGTAGTAGTAGTAGCTTCACGTAGCTTCAGTACGACATGTACGGATCCGTACAGGTTTGGGCAGCATTCTGGGCAGACAACAGCAAATCCGAGTAGCCTTGGGCAACAAGGAAAATATCTTGGGCAACAATTTTGGGATGTTTGGGCAGCTGGAATAAATTAGGGTATAAAGCCCTAATTTGGATTTCTATGTAAAGTTCATCATTTGTGGATTTCTTATCTGTGGTTCAAACCAATTAGGGTTTGAGAATTATTGAAGACTCAGTCATCTCATTTAAGAGATGAATTACTGATGCTTTTGGGGTTTTTGTTTTTTAAAGGTTTCCCTATGAAAAACTCTTGTGTTCAATGTGTGTGATGTTGTTGATGTTTCTACTGCACTTGTCTATTGTTATCTTTCAGTCTGCAAAATTTTAAAGAATTCATGCTATTGCTAAAATTCAACATGGTATTAGAGCTTAGCATGTGAAGACCCAGTAAGAGGCAGATTGATGTTGTCTTCCTAGACCTTGGGATATTTTGCAGACTTGGACCATTAACTAGTGGCAGAGATGGCTACTAACATTTTTAGATCGGAAGAAAAGCTTGAAGGTTTAAAGGACTACAACTCTTGGAAAGCTAGGCTCACAACCATCCTGGAGGAAAATGACCTTGATGCTTGGCGTTTAACATCATAGAAGAACCAACATCTAATGCTGGTCAGACTGCTTTCAAGAAGAAACAAGTAAAGGCTAGAAGGATCATTTATGACTCTATCGAGGAAACCTTGATGCCCAACATCACATCATTGAAGACTGCCAAAGAATGCTTTGACACTTTGACGAACCTATATGAAAAAAAGGCTCCTAGTCAGAAGAGAGTTTTGAAGAAAAGACTTTGAACATTGAAGATGAATAGGGATGAAGGAGTGGGACCTTTCTTCACAAAAATTGCACAAGGGACCTTTCTTCACAAAAATTGCACAAGTAAGAGATCAACTTACTGCTATTGGTATTACTGTGGATGATGATGACCTTGCGCAGACTGTAGTCGATGGTCTCCCAAACTCTTGGGAAACATTTCTGGCATTAGTGAGTGGACGTGAAAATCAGCCAAACTTTGATAGACTTTGACATGATTGCTTGGAAGAAGGAAGAGTTTTAGGCAAGGCAATTGGCACCAAGGAAGGAAACCTTGCCTGTTGAAAAGTTACCTAGGAAGTGTTTGTCCACCTAGACTTCCCTTGGGGTGGACAAGGACACTTTAAATGGTGACCCCTAGTCATTTGTATTTAATGAAGTGAGATGTACTTTATGTTTTTAAAGTGACTTCATTAAAAAGGTAAAAGTCATGGTTTATCCTAAGTTCATATTTAATTAAAGTTGAGTGAGTGATTAAATAAAAGGGGTTGCTCTCACTTTATTAAATGGCATGAGGTGCACTAAATGTCATTTATTAAGTAATTAATGGAGCATTTATTGTGAGCCCTTCATCGAATCTAGTGTTGACCATTAGATTGAAGAGGAAGTTGCCATGAACAAAAATGGACTAGGGCAAGGCAAATTCATCTCATTATTAACTTTTCATAGAGAAATTTTGGAGAGAGGAAGAAGAAGAGAAAAGAGGGTTTGAAGTGATTTTGAACCAGCAAGAGAGAGAAGACAAATTGGGCACAGAGATTGAGGAGGATTTTGGGCACAAATTTTGAGAAGAGTGTTTTTTTGTACTGCACAGAAATCGTACAGCTGCACAGAAATCGAGGGATGCACAAAAATCGTACGGTTGCGCAAAAATCGTATAGTTGCACAAAACTTGAGGGCCTGCACAAAAATCATACTGCTGCACATAATTCATACAGTTGCACGGAAATCGAGGGCTTGCACAGAAATCGTATGGCTGCACATAAATCGTACGGCTGCACAAAAATCGTATGAACATTTTTCAAGGTGAAAGGTGGCACGAAAATAGAGGAGAAAACAACAGTAAAGGGTTCAAATTTCGAGAAGGAAGTTGATAAGTATTGTTGTTTGATTTTCTATATTTTACCTGAAGAAATAATAAGTCTCTCTCTCAGAAACAGGTTTTCCCTTAGGGGTTTTATCCTGGACCATTGGTAAAAAACATCAATGTTATTTTCATGTGTGTTTGGCTGTTTTAAAATTTTTGAGTTTGAAATTTTGTTTGAAAAGAAAGTTTTTGAATTGTTTCAAATTGAAAAAGAATTTCATCTGTTTCAGTTTAGTCGAATTTTGATTAAAATTTGTGCATAGAAGGGCTTGGGCATTAAACTATGCAGAGAAGTCAAAAGGCTTGAAACCGGGTTGGGGTTCTTCAAAAACTTTCATGGTATCAGAGCACAGTTAAAATTTCAGAATTTGAACATTAAAAAAAACAGGGGTTTGTGGAGAGATATTCTTGAATAGATTGCTTGAGAGTTACAGGTTGTAGCCATAGTGTTTGGTCTTAGAGTTGAAGATAGGTTGGATGGGGCTACAGATTAGCCCACGGAAGGCTAGAATCAGTTTGATACTTGAAGAAAATGAACTATGGGATATAGTTCACAGTACAACTACTAATCTTGTAGTAGTACTTGCTGATGCTGCTGATAAGGCTGCTTTCATGAAGAGAGACATGAAGGCAAGAAGGATTATACTTGATGCTGTGAAGGATCATATAATCCGTCACATATCAACAAAAGATCATGCTTTTCAGATGTGGACATCTTTAACCAATCTTTACCAGAGTTTGAATGAAAACAGGAAGATGGTGTTGAGGGAGAAGTTGAAGAATGTTCACATGAGCAAAGGGGAAGGCATGGCTTCATATCTTACCAAGATCACACAACTAAGAGATGAGCTTGCAACTGTAGGTGAGGTGATAGGGAATGCTGAGATTGTGCATTCAACATTAAATGGTGTGACTCAGTAGTGGACCGTGTTTGTGCAGACTATCATGGTAGGGAGAACATGCCCACATGGGATCGATTGTGGGATGATCTCACATAGGAGGAGACACGAAGATGATACTTACAGGGTAGTTCGCCACATCACAAAGATGATGAGGAGAATGTGGTGTTGGCAGCCAAAGGGAAGAAGATGAAGAAGTTCAAGAAGGGTTCCAAGGATGGAGCCAAACAACATGATGGGGAGAAGAAGGATATGAGCAAAGTGAAATGCTTTGCATGCCAGAAGTTTGGACACTATGTTGGACAGTGTCCAAACAAGAAGAAGAAACAACAGACAACAACTTCAACAGAGATTGATGAGTTTGTTGCGAGATTTGAGAGACTTTTCTCTCTTTGTAGGTGTTAATATTGAGAGAGCATCTTCTATCACCTGTAGGGAATTTTAGGGCTAGATGGAGCATTCCATGATTGTTCGGCATTCTTTGAGTGCTTCCACTACTTCCTCCACTTGGTACATTGATCGTGGAGCTTTCAGTCACATGACAGGTGATCGAGATATGTTTGCCGAGATGTCAAAGATAGATTTGGAGTTGGAGGTTGTATTGGGAGATGACACAGTGGTGAGAGCAGTTGGGCATGGGACTGTTCGTTTTGACAGGGAGTCCATGCAGCCATGTTTCTGAGGGATGTATTGTATGTCCTTGGGCTGAAGAACCTTGTTTCAGTTTCCATGATTGAAGACCGAGGCTTTGGTGTATATGTCCTTGATGGCAAAGTTCACATCTTTCCCAAGGTAGCAGGTCCATCTGATTCACGTGCAATTGGAGTCAAATGCGGGAAACTGTACAAGCTTCTCTTTGAGCCACATCATGCACTGTCACACACTTAGAGTAGTAGTGAGTAGTGTGAGTTATGGCATACGAGGATGGCCCATCTTCACCATCCAACTTTGAGGATGTTGAGAGATATGATGACGAGTATGCCAGAGTTCAACACAGAGTCGAGTGGTGTTTGTAGAGGGTTTGCTTTGGGAAAGTAGACTAAGATTGCTTTTTTGAGCAGTGATTCTAGATCAGAGGGAGTGCTTCAGTTGATTCATTCAGATTTGTGTGGTCCCATGTCATCTACCTCTTTGACAGGATATGAGTATTATGTCACATTCATCGATGACTTTTCCAGGAAGACCTGGATCTATTTCCTTAGAAGCAAGAGATCAAAGGAAGTCTTGCTTCGGTTCCAAGAGTTCAAAGCTCTTATGGAGAACCAGACAGAAAAGAAGATCAAGGTACTTCGGTTAGACAATGGGGGTGAGTATACTTCCCATGCATTCGCTAAGTTTTGTAGACAGGAGGGTATCAAGAGGCAGTTGACAATTCCTTACACTCCACAGCAGAATGGAGTGACTGAAAGGAAGAACCGTTCGATAGTGGGTGCAACTAGAGCCATGTTGCATGATCAGAGTCTTCCTTTCTTTTTATGGACAGAGGCATGTAGCACTGCTGTTTATGTTCTAAATAGGAGTTTGCACTATGCATTGGGGTGCAAAACTCTTGAGGAGATGTTCACAGGGAAAGTGCTTGAGATAGGTCACTTTCGTTTTTTTGGTTGCCTTACATACTCACATGTCCCTTATGAGAAGAGGACAAGCTACCGGAGAGCGAGGTATCTTTGTTGGTTATGATGAGACTTCGAAGGCTTTTCGTATATACCTTCCTATACGGAGGAAAGTTGTGGTGAGGAGGGAGGTGAAGTTTGAGGAGGAGAAAGCCTTCAGGAGATGTCTAGATTCTGAGATAGAGGAGCAGTAGAGTACTCCACAGGTGACAGTATAGAGTTCAGCGAGTCAGAGCACAGGGTCACCGGTTTCAAGAGTGATTGGGTCACAGGTTATAGGTTCATCGGTTCAAGGGCCCAGTCTACAGGGACTTTTGGTATAGGGAGAGGTTCACGGATCACAGGTTCACAGGTTACACCTTCAGGTGATTGGGGTACTCGGTACAAGTTTAGGTTCACCAGGGATAGGTTCTCAGGTTGTTGGTACTTCTTCAGGGAGACAGGTGTCTGAGGAGGATGTAGAGGAGAGTTTGAGACATGATGCTTCCTCCAAGAAGAGAAAGCCAAGTTGGCTTAAGGAGATTATGAAGGAAGCAGATGAGTCAATTGGACCACCCAGAGGGAGGTTAGAGAGAGCAGGGCACCTGAGAGATTTTCGGACTATACGACATAGGTGACTAGCTTGCGTGACATCGTTCCTACCACTTATGAGGAGGCTTCCATACACCAGGTTTGGAGAGATGCCATGATGGAAGAGTACAATTACATCATGAAGAATGGGGTGTGGGAAGTGGTTCCAAGACAAGAGGGAAAGTCAGTTGTGACTTCCAAGTGGCTTTACAAGATAAAGCATGCTGCAGATGGCAGCATTGAGAAGTTCAAAGCTCGTTTTGTTGTGCGTGGGTTCTCATAGGTAGAGGGAGTTGACTATGATGAGACCTTTGCGCCAATGGCCAGATTTTCTTCGATCAAAGCAGTGATCTCCGTTGTGGCAGAGATGGGTTGGAGGATCCATCAGATGGATGTGAAGACTGCTTTTCTCAACGGTCTTCTACAGGAGGAGGTGTATCTGGAGCAGCCACAGGGCTTTGAGGTGTATGAGAGAGATTCTCATGTTTGCAAGTTGAAAAAGGCTTTGTATGGTCTGAAGCAAGCCCCTCGGGCTTGGTATTCTAGGATCGATTCCTACCTGCTTTCGATTGAGTTTCGAAAGAGTGAGGCGGATGCCAACCTATACTACATTGTGGTGTTCCTCTCATTCTTCTGTTGTATGTTGATGATTTATTCATTACTAGGGGAGAGCACCTCATTGATGCTTGCAAGTAGGATCTTGCTTCGGAGTTCGAGATGACTGACCTTGGGCTGATGCACTATTCTTTGGGGATGGAGGTTTGGCAGGAGGATGGACGTATTTTCTGGGGCAAGGAAAATACGCTGCAAATGTTCTGAAGAGGTTTCAGATGACTGATTGTAGACCTATGTCTACACCCATGATCACTAACTGGATGAAGCTTCATGCTTCTGAGGGAGAGTTGGTGGACCCTACTTTATATCGCCAGCTGATTGGTTCGTTGATGTATCCGGTCAACACCAGACCAGATCTGAGTTTTGCGTTCAACATTATCAGTCAGTTCATGGTGGAGCCCAGGAGAGTGCATTGGACTGCCCCAAAACACATCTTGAGATATCTTGCGGGTACAATTGATTATGGTTTGGACTATAGGAGATTTGGTGGAGTGGGATTGGTTGGATTGACAGATTCAGATTGGGCAGGTAGTGTTTCGGACCGGAAGAGCACTTCTGGTTTTTGCTTTAGCTTGGGTTCGACAGTTGTGTCGTGGTTCAACAGGAAGCAAAAGTCTGTGGCATTTGTTAAGGCCCAGTATATGGCACCCAGTCAGGCTAGTTGTGAGGCTTTATGGCTTCGCAAGCTGATGGTAGACTTGTTTGATCAGGAGCCGAGTCCTATAGTTATACATTGTGATAATCAGAGTTGCATAAAGCTCTCTGAGAATCCAGTATTTCATGACAGGTCAAAGCATATAGAGATCAAATATCACTTTATCAGAGACTATGTTTAGAGAGGGGCTGTATAGTAGCAGTATGTTTCTATAGATGAGCAGGTGGCTGACATTCTCATGAAGGCTTTGGGTAGAGGGAAGCATGTCTATTTCAGAGATAAATTGGGAGTGGTGAAAAACACCTTCCTCAGAAGAGGGAGCGTTGAAAAGTTACCTAGGAAGTGTTTGTCCACCTAGACTTGCCTTTGGGGTGGACAAGGACACTTTAAATGGTGACCCCTAGTCATTTGTATTTAATGAAGTGAGATGTACTTTATATTTTTAAAGCGACTTCATTAAAAAGGTAAAAGTCATGGTTTATTCCAAGTTCATATTTAATTAAAGTTGAGTGAGAGATTAATTAAAAGGGGTTGCTCTCACTTTATTAAATGGCATGAGGTGCACTAAATGTCATTTATTAATTAAACGAGTTGTCTAAATAGGGGACTTTTTGACCTTTGTTTTCGACTGGTTTTTATCAGTTTTTGGTTATGAATCTTCACGAAATTTTCAAAATGCCCCAAAATTATTGCTAGATCTTACAGAGTGTGGGTGTTGGGGGTTTTCTTATCACCTCATTTCATTTCTGAGCTTAAAATGGCCCAATAAACAACAGAAATTATAGATTTTGTGAATTAAATTCACTGGATTTCGGCAGAAAATCAGCCTGAATGTCAAAAAGTCCCCTCGTCAGACAACTCCTTAATTAATTAATGGAGCATTTATTGTGAACCCTTCATCTAATCTAATCTTGACCATTAGATTGAAGAGGAAGTTGCCATGAACAAAAAAGGGACCAGGGCAAGCCAAATTCATCTCATTATTCACTTTTCAAAGAGAAATTTTGGAGAGAGGAAGAAGAGAAAAGGGGGTTTGAAGTGATTTTGAACCAGCAGGAGAGAGAAGACAAATTTAGGCACAGAAATCGAGGAGGATTTTGGGCACAAATTTCTAGAAGAGTATTTTTTTTGTACTGCACAGAATTCGTGGGGCTGCACAGAATTCGTACAGCTGCATAGAAATCGTACGACTGTACATAAATTGTACAGCTGCACAAAAATCGAGGGCCTGCACAGAAATCGTATGGCTGCACACAAATCATACGGTTGCGCAAAAATTGTACGACTGCACAGAAATCGAGGTGAAAGGTGGCACACAAATTGAGGAGAAAACAACAGTAAAGGGTTCAGATTTCGAAAAGGAAATTGATAAGTATTGTTGTTTGATTTTCTGTATTTTACCTGAAGAAATAATAAATCTCTCTCTCACAGAAACAGGTTTTCCCTTGGGGGTTTTATCCTGGACCATTGGTAAAAAACATCAACGTTATTTTCATGTGTGTTTGGCTATTTTAAAATTTTTGAGTTTGAAAAGAAATTTTCTGAATTGTTTAAAATTGAAAAAGAACTTCATGTGTTTCAGTTTTGTCAAATTTTGATTAAAATTTGTGGATAGAAGGGCTTGGGCATTAAACTGTGTAGAGAAGCCAAAAGGCTTGAAACTGGGTTAGGGTTCTTCAAAAACTTTCGTTGCCCCTACAGCTAAGACAAAGAAGTTCAAGAAGCCCTCACCTCAGGAAAAGAAGGGAAAGAAACTAGAAGGTAAGCACATTGATGTTTCAAAAGTGGAAGGCTACAATTGTCACAAGTTTGGGCACTTTGCTAGGGATTGCAGGCAGCCCAAGAGGAAATTGAAAAGAAGATTCCAAGTTTCTACTGTAGAAGAAGAAGAAGAGGAAGAATTGCACCAGGGCTACCAAAGAAGATGAACCTAGAAGGGAATATTACCTGATTTCTGCTCTCTTTGGATCCAACACAGACAGTGCTAACTCTTGGTTAGTAGATAGTGGTGCCTCTAGACATATGACAGGTAACCGTGGAGCACTCACCAACTACAGAAAAAAGTTCACTACTCAAGTGGAACTTGGAGATGACTCCACTTACTGAAGGAGTTGGCTCAACTTCACTTCAACTTGATTTAGGGGAGATTTTGCATATTTGATGATGTCTTATATGTTCCTGGTTTGAAGAAAAACCTTCTCTCTGTTGTTGGTTTAGAAAACAAGGGCTACGGAGTCCTCTTCATGGACAAGAAAGTCCTACTATGGGCAAAGAATGAGAAACTAAGCTCAACTCTACAGATTGGGGTTCGAGAGGGAGGTCTTTATAAGGCTTTCGAAAATTCCACTCATGCTTTGGTTTATCACACAGTTGATCCATGTGAGCTGTAGCATTGGAGGTTTGGACACCTCCACTATACAGCTCTTCCAGGTCTACAAAAGATGGTTATAGGTATGCCAAAGGTTTCACTTAAACATGATGGAATTTGCAAGGGATGTGCTCTAGGTAAGAACACTAAGAAATCCTTTTCCAGAAGCAAGAATAGATCTAAAGTAATATCGGATTTGATTCACTCTGACATTTGTGGGCCCATGTCTTCACCCTCCTTGAGTGGGTGCTCATATTATGTCTTCTTCATAGATGATCATTCTCAGAATTCATGGATTTACTTCCTCAAGGCCAAAAGTAAAACTTTTGATAGGTTCTAAGAGTTCAAGGTTCTGATTGAAAACCAGACAGGAAGACACATCTGTATCTCGAGGTTAGATAATGGAGGTGAGTATGAGTCTAATGAGTTTGATGATTTTTTGTGAGAAGCAGGAATCAAGAAAGAGTTGACTGTACCTTACAACCCTCAACAGAATGGGGTTGCAGAAAGGAATAACATAACTATTTGTGAAGCTACTAAATCCATGCTTACTGATCTAGATCTTCCTTTATCCTTGTGGGTTGAAGCTGCATGTACTGCTGTGTACATCGAAAACAGAAGCCCTCAGGCTATCTTGGGGGAGAAGACTCCAGAAGAAGTCTTCACCAGCAAGAAACCTGGAATTGACCACATGAAGATTTTTGGCACTCCGGTATACATTCATGTGCCAAAGAAAAGAGGGCTAAGCTAGAGCCTTTCGGAAAGAAAGGCATATTTGTTGGTTACAGTGACAACTCGAAGGCCTACTGCATCTATGTTCCTGGACATAGGTACATTGAAGTCAGTAGAGATGTGATTTTCCATGAGGAAGTTGTGTTTCGTCAAACACAAGAGCTCTCAAAGGAAGATGAAGGACCTCCTTTTGAGATCCCAGATTTAGAAGTTTCGAGGGAGGAAGAAGAAGAAGAAGAGGAATTTGAGAACCAAATTTTAGATGCACCTGAAAGTCCACCAGAAGAACTACTTGAAGTTCCTCCTTCCAAAAGGACACCTGCCTGGTACCGAGAAATGGTACAAGAAGCTGAGAAGCATAAAGCTCCTTCGATGACTTTCAAAGAAAGCATAAGGCCACACAAGTACTCGAGTCTTATGCGCCAGCTCATCAGTGCTGAACCTTCCACTTACAAAGAAGCTACACATCAACAAGTATGGATTGATGCCATGATTGAAGAGTACAGTTCAATCATAAAAAATGATGTATGGGAAGTTGTTCCCACACTGACAGGAAAGTCAGTGGTAACATCCAGATGGCTTTACAAAATCAAGCATGCTGTTGATGACAAAATTGAGGAACACAAAGCCGGATTTGTAACTCGTGGCTTTACTCAAAAAGAGGGCATAGACTATGATGAGACTTTTGCTCCTGTCACTAGGTATACTACTATTAGAACTATCATTTCTCTTGCTACAGTATTCAGATGAAATTACATTAGATGGATGTAAAAACAACCTTCCTCAATGGCAAAATTGATGAGGAAGTCTACATTGAACAACCTGAAGGCTTTGTGACTCATGGGAATAAATCCCATGTGTGTAAATTGAAGAAAGCCTTGTATGGGCTCAAACAGGCTTTGAGAGTCCCGTATGCGAGGATGTATGGATTCCTCCACAACCTCGGGTTTTCCAAAAGTACTTCTGATTCCAATCTGTATTTTAAGGTTGTTCATAATCATATCTTGATCCTTGTTCCATATGTGGATGACTTGTTTCTCACAGGTGAGGAACAACTGATAGCACAATGTAAGAGAGAGCTCGCCTCTGAATTTGAAACGAAGGATCTCGGTTTGATGCATTATTTTCTTGGCTTTGAGGTCTGGCAAAAGCCAGGCGAGATCTTCCTAACACAAGGGAAGTATGCAGTGGACATCTTGCAGAGATTTGGGATGCGGTACTGCAAGTCCATGAGCGTGCCCATGACTACTAACTTGACAAAGTTGCG
Source organism: Pseudotsuga menziesii (assembly GCA_001517045.1). Lineage (NCBI taxonomy): Eukaryota > Viridiplantae > Streptophyta > Pinopsida > Pinales > Pinaceae > Pseudotsuga > Pseudotsuga menziesii. Next base: position 816,914 of record LPNX010771527.1, on the reverse strand, counting down.
AGACTTGGCCACCTGTTCACAAGATGTGGAGTCCACTTTGTATCGACAACTCATTGGATCCTTGATATATCTCGTGCACACGAGACTAGATATCTATTACACAGTGAATGCTCTGAGTCAGTTCATGTCCGATCTGAAGCACATACACTACGTAGCTGCTAAACATGTGTACTCAGATATGTGCGAGGTATTATCACTTATGGGCTCAGGTACACTTCCAATAGTGGAGTATTGTTAGCAGGATATGTTGACTCAGATTGGGTTGGCAGTGCAGTACACTGAAAAAGCACCTCAGGTTACTACTTCAGTATGGGATCTGCAATGATCTCTTGGTCCAGCAGGAAGCAGGGCTCCATAACTCACAGTACAACTGAAGCTGAGTATATTCCTGCAAGTGATGCCTGCAAGGAAGCAATTTGGCTCAAGAAACTACTATTTGATCTGTTTGGTGGAAAGCTTGACTCAACGATCACCCATTGCGATAATCAGAGTTTCATTAAGCTTTCAGAGAATCTAGTGTTTCATGATTGATCGAAACACATTGAAATGAAGTATCATTTCGTTAGAGACCTAGTACAGAGAGGCACTCTAAAGTTGCAGTACATTCGTACAGATGAACAGATTGCAGATATCCTGACCAAGCCTTTGACAACAACAAAATTCGTGTACTTTCGTGACAAGCTTGGCATGGCAGAGAATACCTCTCTTGTTGAGAGGGAGTGTTGATTTTTTTCTGAGCAACATTGAGAGCCATTCTCTTAGGAGAATGGGGACATCTGGTCAAGGACCAACATGTGGAACTAGTCCAACACTGGGGGAATTCAACCTTGAGTTTAGTAGGCATTTTGTTGAATGGGGACATTTGGTCAAGGACAAAATGTGGAACCAGTCCAACACTAGGGGAACTCAACCTTGAGTTGAGTAGCCATTCTGTTGAATGGAGACATCTGGTCAAGGACCAGGATGTGGAACCAGTCCAGCACTGGGGGACTCAACTTAGAGCTGAGTGGCCATTCTTTGAATGGAGGCACCTGGTCAGTTACCAGGAAGATGAACCAATCTAGTACTGGGGGACTCGACCTAGGGTTGAGGGCCATTCTTCGGGAGAATGGAGGCGCTTGGTCTGTTACCAAGTATTTGACCTTGGGTCAAATTATGCAGCTTGTGGTTGAGGCACCTGGTCTGTTACCAAGATATCACTAAAAGTCCTAGACTAGGTCTAGGCATGTGAGGCACTTCGACCCTCGATCTGTGGGCTTTGTGATATTCTCCAAGCCTTAGCTACTCTTAGTTAAGACAGCTAGTACTCGATATTCGTGTCACATGGAGTGTGAGATAAAAACATTAGTAATTCACTCTATTTATGATGATGTACTTTGAGTGGGGATGAAGGACCCCTATGACAACTTGTTTTGACCACATGGGCACTTGAAGAAGGCTAAAAGTAAAAGTAAAAAATACATAAGGACCCTTAGACCACTAAGGAGTCAAAGTGAGTGCAAAAAGATTTTTAGTACCACTAAAGGTAAAAGTCAAAGAAATAAAAGAATAAAATATTAATATTTTGTTCTTTTAAGTTTTGGTCCACATATAGGTGATTCAAAGGTTATAAAAGAAGATCAATCCATTTTGTTTAGTGACACACACTTGCTCATCATCCAACTCTGCTCAAAGGAAGATTTTCGTTGGTCTCAAGGAGAAGAACTATTTTTGCGGTTATTACCTAGCATTGAGGTTTCTAGCTAGGGCACCCACACTTGTTACAGTAAATCCTAAGGTAGGGTTTCATCCTTGATGATTATTTTTAGCAGCCTTATCCTCTTCTCCACAGGTTATGGCATCACCCTACCCTCCATGTCAACTGCTACAACTTCATGGGTAGCCTTCAAACCCTCACTGGCGGCCTCAACAAGTTTACGGGCAACCTCCAAATCTTCTCCAACAACCACAAAACCCTCTCGATTGCCCATATCAGTCACGGGAAACCTCTCTTCAGCCCCAGAAGTCTTCGGGCAGACGGTGCAAGAGTTGGGCAACCCAGATTTATCCTCGGGAAGCCCTGTTTCAACCTCGAGAAGCCTTGCTTCACCCTCAGGCAGCTTCAACAAGGCCTGAGCAGCTCAATATAGAGCTCGGGCAACATAAGCATGCATTCGGGCAGCGGAAGCATGCATTCATGCAACAATAGGGTTGACCGGGCAGCAGCAGGGTTAATCGGGCAACAGCAGCAACAACTTTGGGCAGCTTCCGTACAATAGGTACGGATTTGTACAGGTTCGGGCAGCAGTCTGGCCAGACAGCAGCAGATCCGAGCAGCAAGGAAAATATCCTGGGCAACAATTCTGGGATTTCTGGGTAGCTGGAGGAAATTGGGGCGAAAATTTGGATTTCTATGTAAAATTCATCATTTGTGGATTTTTGATCTATGGTTCAAACCAATTAGGGTTTGATAATTATTGAAGACTCAGTGATCTCATATAAGAGATGAATTACTAACGCTTTTGGGATTTTTGTCCTTTAAAGGTTTCCCCGTGAAAAACTCTTGTGTTCAATTTGTGTGATGTTGTTGATGTTTCTATTGCACTTGTCTATTGTTATCTTACAGTATGCAAAATGTTAAAAAATTCATGCTATTGCTAAAATTCAACAAAAAGGTACCTCTTTGTTCACCATTCATTGAAATCATTCAATTCCTTGTGTATATCATCTTGGTTAGGGGTCACTAGGATTGGGGACCATGCGCTATAGGATGGATAAATTTTTTCTTTCACCTCTACATCTACTTCAAAATTTGATGTGTAATGGTACCTTAAGTTTAGGGAGCAACCAATTGCACGTTTATGGAGTTGCTTGTACCGTCTTTGATTAATGATTCAACAAATAGGGAGATACTTTCATTTGCTATTGTTATATGCTCTTTTCTTATTTGCCCTTTGTCCTAATCCACAACCTATTAAATATAACCTATGGCCATTTTATCGTATCCACCATTTGAAATACCTTAACAAGGGGCACAACAACCTTGATAATCTCTTTTGCTTTAGCCCAAAAGGAGGTCTCGTAAACTTTCCCATTGAGATTTTTTCCATCAAGCTTGCAACTCCATTGAAATGAATTCTAGTCAAATCTTTCTCTCCTTGTCTTTTTGGGAAATGAGAGATTGCAATGTGAGGAGGCTCATTGCAAATCAAGTGATGGCTAGCCTAATAAGCTTTGTACACCCTCGTTGATTTTTGTAATGCCCCCATTTTTGGATTCACCTTTTTTCCGGTTGAAGATTATGTTACTAGTGAGTTAGGAGGGCTTGGAGGAGTTTTATGGGGCCCAACCTAGTCCATTCACCATTATTCATCATCTAGACCACTTATGCACAATTTGATTTTGGTTCCATTGCATTCTTGACGATTCTTGTAAATTGGGAGGATTATTGTGCATAATTTAATTAAATTTAGTAAGGGTATCATGTCAATCATATTATTTGAGGGAACACCTTAGTGTAATAGCTCGTTGGAACCAAGATGAAGAGCTTTAAATGACGGGGGGACATAAATGACGGGGGGACAAAAGGGTGACTTTTGGTGCCTAGAAAGGTGTAAAAACAAATAAATCAATTTTGAGGGTTAAAAATTGATTGAATTAACAATGTGAAGAATAACTTTATAAAGTCAGTTAAATAATTTAAGGGAATGGGGAGAGAAGAAGAAGCCTATAAACGAGAGATGAAAGCTCATTCTCGGACATTGATGAATTATTTTTGAAAAACGATTTTGGAGAGCTCTTGTGGCTTCTTTCTCTTGGGACGAAAACCCTAAGGGAGTAAAATAATTTCGGTGGTGAAACCATCCACCTTAGCTATTCTCAGGGAGAGATCACTCAGATCTCTTATTTGAGCTTCATTGCCGATGATGGGGGACAAAGTTTATTGTAGATCCAAGAGGTTTATAGTGGACAATTAACTGTTGAGTTGGCTGCTTGATGATTGAGGTTGCACCATATTTTTGCCTCTTTCCATCTAACATTGCTGATATACATTGCAGATTTGAAGAGTATCACAAGTCTGGGCATGATTCTTTATATTCCATAGTTGCTACAAGATACCATAGTCCAAAACGTGGTCTTGGAAAAGTCTGGACGCTACCTTTGAGGTTGTACACTCAAATCAAAAGCTACAGGACAATCTTCTAATGTGGGACGTATTTCTTCATCACTGTGTTGTACCACTTTTGTTATTGCAGATAATATAGTTATATTGCTTGTTTGTGGTGGGCGTATGCTTCATTGTGGGGATTGCCATTTCTTGTGGAGATAGTCACATTGAAAGCTTGCACAATGATTCAAGGAGGAAAACACTGTTAAAGTTACAACATCACGAGTCATTCTCCAAGCCAAGCTTGTGATCTAGGATTGGGCCTCATGTGTTGAGGTAGGAAGCTTGAGTTGGACTCAGAAACTTGAAGTAAATTCTTGGGTTGGATTCAAGAATGACTAAGACTTCAGTGTAAATGGTTATCCTCATGTGTTGAGGTGAATACTTTGATATGTCAAGGTGATGATGTTGTACAGTCTTGTTGGGCAAGGTTAAGGACTTGTGTGTCAAGTCGGATCCTCATGTGTTGAGGTGGACCTCCTATGTAGAGGTGATGCTTTGCATGTCGAAGCAGTAATGTTGTTTGATGTATTACTAACCATGGTCATTCAAGATGGATAAAGCTATTAAGTCTCCTTTAGAGACTAGCCACCTCTATAGTGATTTACTTTAGCATATGACCACTTAGAACAAGAGTAATATAATATGATCACATCATTGGACAAAATCTTCTTAGTATAATCTGATATGATAGATAAATTAAAGTTAGCACTTATGGACCATGCATAAAAGATGAGAGATAAAGATAAATTGCATAGAGAACAAAGAGAATTGGAATTGCTCATGAGAATGACTTAAGTTGGGAACTCTAATTGTTAAGCTTCAGTTATATTAACAATGTATGCCTCAGTTCATTAAAGAAGAACTCATAGTGGTCACTTCAGTAAATCAATCAAGTATGATTTCAGTTAAGAAGTGTTAACTAAAGTGTTTTGCATGACGACACTTTAGTTAAACTAAAAGATGACATTTTAGTTAAAAGACGACACTTAAGTTAAGACACTCGAGTTACAACTCTTGCATGATGACACTTGAGTTAGCATCCTAACGAAGTGATCCTACATCCAGTTAGAAGACAAGTTCATCTTGAAGTTAGTAGAGCATGATTTATTGTCAAAGAAGAAAGGCATTGTGCATTGTGTTGTGCAGGATTGAAGGAACCGAAGAGTAGAGCTATTCTCCAAGAAGGCATTCACTATATTTTGCATGGGAGCCTAATTCCCATGTACTGATTCACTGCATCTTGTGTGAGACTGATTTTTGCAAGTTATTTATGTGTTGGACACATTCTGAAGTTTTTCTGGTTGATCTCTCTTCCTGGGGTGTTTATTCTCTCTTATTTTGCACCTGGAGTGCCGAAAGCAATCTGCTATTGTAAAAGACATTCTCTGCTATCTATCATAATTATACTTTGAAGATTAGCTGGGGTTTTTCATCCTCATAGTTTTGAGGGTTTTCCCCGGGGTACAACATGTGTTGTGTGAATGATTGTGTATGAATGATTCATTGATTTCAAGTTCTCTATACTATTGCAATTAAAGATCAAAGATCAAAGAACAATATATTTTCACAAAAATTCAACAATTACTACTGGGCGAGTTCACTGGGTTGGCACTGTACCACATTCCTGTCCAGTTTGTGTGACCAAATGGGGAGCTTCTCTTCCATACAATGATGTTGTTCCAACTACTAATTTATGGTGCCGTCTCCAAGTTAGATGTGTGAAACATTTCCATAAATTTATGTGTAAATCGCTGTTGTTATAATAACTGAAAAGAACAGTCTTATACAACACTCATATAACCTGGCACTTAGTTGGAATTTTGATCACTGTTATCTTATAATTTATGGACTGTTTTTCAGTCATTGAATGCAAACATTTGATTATGTATGAGCACCATCATTGACAATTACTATAATAAGACTAGATTTGGATTTAAACTCAAACAAGCACATACCCAACCAAACAATCAGTCCACATCAGACTCAGGTAGTTGGTGACCAAATGTTTGTTAAAAGTATGCAACCAAAATCCATCATCAGTCAGCTCCACAATCAGCTAGAACTACCTAGGGGACATGACAGTGGTATTAAATCATTGTCATCAAAGTGTTTGACAAAAGTCTTAAACCAACTTACATTAGCAGTCAACATAAAAATCAGTCTAATCTAGTTGGGGGACATTGCAATGTTATTAGAGCTGTGCATCTTGCCAGCTTGAGGGGAAATGATTGAAAAAAAGAAGACATTTTTAGATTATTTTCGATGAGTGGCCAACACTATACCTTTCAATTCCAGTAGTGGTGACTTGGTAGCAAGGTTTGCTTTTAGTGGCTTAACAAGGATGAAGACAAATCAGGAACTCCTGCTAGAGTTGTTACAAGTTTCTCAAGGATATTGGAAGAATCTAACCACATTGTTAGATCATCTTGAGTGGTTGGAGTCTTAATTGCCAATTCGGAACAAGGAAGAGAGGTTCAAATCTAAAGTGGTTGGTGATGTGGATGCCTCATCATTTCATGATGAAAGTTTGACAGAACCCCAGGACAACTTCTTGGAAGTGCATCCACCTGTTCATGTTGAGGATGTGTGCAATGAGATAACACAATCAAGGATGAGGATGACGATGAGAAGCATGACTGCGAATACAAATCATAGAATTTGGATGAAGTTGATAGTTCCCACGAATCCCATCATTCAACAGGGCAATTGAAGGTAAACAAAGATAAGATTATAGATGCCATGAAACGTTTGGATAATACGTATGCATTGGTGACAGAGTGTTGTTGGAGAGCTCTAGGGACATGATAGCTTGGGAGGAGAACCTTCCCTTGCAGATTTTCAGGCACTAAGAGAAACAATGGTAGTAATGAAAGCTAACTACCTACACCTGCTTTACAATAGATAGCATCTTCTCAGGCTTGATGAGATGTACCATGGTGTGCTACAAGGGAAAGAAGATGAAGTTGACATGCTTACCCAGGAGCTTGAGATTACCTAGGATTCCTTGAAGAGCACCCAAAAGGCCCTTAAAGAATCAGAAATGAAGGTTGAGCAACTTCGTGTGGAGTTGAGTGGGTTATATCCTTCATCCTACACAGTAGATAGTCAGTGGTATATGGCAACCTTGATTAGGGAGAAGGTTGGTGGCACTTATGATTTGATGGAGGAACCTCAAGGGTTGTGCATAAGGAGCATTCAGACTTGCAAGCATTGGCGAAGAGATGTGACAACGAGGTTTTCAATTATACACGTGTTTTGCATTATGGGAATCACGAGCCACCATTTTTGAAGAACCCACTGAAGGCTCAAGTCATAGCCATAAACAAGCTAGATGAGCACCATACTTTTGGGCCAGCCAACAAGGATGTATGTGCATTCACGGATTGTGGGGACCAATATATTACAAATGAGGACACATCCATTCGGGATCTAGCTTCAATTGACACAAGTGGAGTGAGTGATACAGGGTTACATACATGATCCGTGACGATACAAGAGTGTGCGGTGGTATATAGTGGTGTGCAGTGGTACACAATGGCATGCAGAAGTGTACAGTGGTGCATAGTGGGATACAGTGGAGTTCTGGGGAGAATCATACTCTCATCTGATAGCATGGAGATTCAAGAGGAGAGCTATCCACCCTTGTGCAGCAGTGCGTGGACTTTGGAGACCATATTCTCAACAATTGTAGTGTTGGCTACGATGGAGAGAGTATGGTTGACCATCCATGTGAGGAGACACCTTTTGACGTATGCGGTGGCATGGGAGTAGTGTGGAGTCTAGGTGACTATTTAGATAGTCCATGGGCACATGGGGATGAGTTACATAGAGCAGTATATTCCTCAAAGATTGATATTTAATTGGAATATCACTAGATCAGGGTTAGTGAGCAAGATACTCACAAGACTGCTCTTAGTTATCATCATGAGTCCTCGGTCATGCCCGTGGGGTTGACCAACGCATATGCCACTTTCCATTTTTGCATATAGTTGCAAAGGATTTTGTTGTCCTTTGATGCTCTCATTATATACAGCAGGACATGGGAGGATCCCTTAAGACAGTTGGACAAGACATGGGGCATTATGGACATGACAAAGAATTTTTATTTAGGGCATGTGATTAGTGCACAAGATGACAAACATAGATTGGTGGATGTCCTTACCTACTGTAAAGGTATCATATTTCTCTGTGCAATTTGGCAGGAACTAGACAGCTCAACAGGCACACAATTGATTCATAGTACTTTGTTTTCACTAGCTTGTTGCATACAAGAATCAACGATGAGGCTCAATTGGATTCCAATAGTTATTAGTGGGGCACATCAACAACCAATAGGTATTGGACATGGTGGACTTCCAATTTGGCAATGGGATCTAGGGATTTATCTGATTGGAAGATTACTTCACCTTTTGTTGGACAGGGTTGCAACGGTGATTGGTCTACTTCATTTTTGGTTCGTCATGAGGGGGATTGTTGAGACTTGTTCGATATGGCGAGATAGGTTTTCCCTTCAGTCACCCAGGATCGAGTCTAGTTGTGGATAGGTAGACTCTGACTTCATTGAGATTCCTTGGCAGGATATGATTCATGATCGTGGATTCAACCCTTCCAAGCAATGTTCCCCTAAGTTTTCAGGACGAAGGGACGTGGAGCGAGGAAATGCACAATCGAGACATGTGAGATCACCCCCAAATTTTGGGGAAATTCGGGAGGTGGGGGGGGCCAAGGGACGTCTCATAAATTATTAAAAAAAAAAAAAAAAAAAAATCATTTGATGTCTATTCATGATTGTGCAATGTAGATACTAAATATATTAATTTATTTTCTAAGTAGTACCAAGTAGGGATTGTAAAAAGGGAAAATAATGGGATATATATATATATATATTCTCAGGGGCATGTGGGTGGGAAACGTTTCGCCAAGAGTCCCTAAGTCCTCAGGACGCAGGAAATGCGTCCTCGACCCTACGGACGCATCCTCGTAGAACACTGCTTACATGTATTTCAGCGTGGGGTTTGGGGGAAGGAGGATACAATATGGGCACAATGGTCAGACAGTTATGATCAAAGTGGCGCAACGTCAACATGGCAAATCCTTTATGAGATTAGCATGGGACCTTGGGATTACAGGGCTTGGCAGTTTAGCGACTAAGAGAATTGGGTGGAACTTTACTGATGATAATCACTTTGATTTTCCATTGGGCTTCAGATTTTGAGGAGTGTTTCACTTTTCAGTGATTCGCTAAGATTTTGTAGCATCTCACCATGGTGGTAGTATTTTCAGCTGGAAGAGACCGTGATTGGCTTATGGGGGACAAGATCGTGAGAATTGGGTTTTACTTTTTAGGAGTTCTCTTGGGGCATATGGGGTTGATTCCCTAGTAGAGCAGTTCTGTGAGGGGTTGATCGAGTTTTTGTAGTACTAAGTTGCTCTACTTATTGATAGTATTCAAGAGGCCACTTATGTTAGTACATTTGTTGGCTAGTGAGTTGAGCGGAGGATGTTTTATGTTTTTCAGGTTGGTTTGGGACCTTAGTATTGTTTTTGGTTTTAGTTTGTTTCAATTTGAGGAGTGTCACGCTGTGAAGGCATTACTTGAGGAGAAGCAATCTCTGGGAAGGGAGGATTGTAATGTCCCCATATTTGGATTCTCGTGTTCTATCATTGGAGATTGTGTTACCAGTAAGTTAGGAGGGTTTAGAGGAGCTTTATGGTGCCCAACCTAGTCCATTCACCATTATTCATCATCAGGATCGCTTTCACACAATTTGTTCTTGGTTCCATTGCATTTCGACGATTCCCGTAAATTGGGAGGATTATTGTGCATAATTTAATTAAATTCACTAAGGGTATCATCTCGATCATATTATTTGAGGGAACACCTTAATGTAATAGTTCGTTGGAAACTAGATGAAGAGCTTTAGATGATGGAAGGATAAAAAGGTTGACTTTCAGTGCCCAAAAAGGTGTAAAAGCAAATAAAGCAATTTTCGGGGTTAAAAAGTGATTTAATTAATAATGTGAAGGATAACTTTACAAAGTCAATTAAATAATTTAAAGTGAATGCGGAGAAAAGAAGAAGGGGCCTACAAAAGAGAGATGAGAGCTCATTCTTGGACATTGATGAGCTATTTTCGAAAAGCGTTTTTGGAGAGCTCTTGTGGCTTCTTTCTCTTGGGACGAAAACCCTAAGGGAGTAAAATAGTTTCGGTGGTGAAACCATCCACCTTAGCTATTTTCAGGGAGAGATCACTTAGATCTCTTGTTTGTGCTTCATTGTCGATCCAAGTTTATTATAGATCCAAAAGGTTTTCAGTGGACAATTAACTGTTGGGTTGGTTGCTTGATGAGTGAGGTCGCACCATATTTTTGCCTCTTGCCATCTAATGTTGCTGATATACATTGCAGATTTGAAGAGTATCACAAGTCTATGCATGATTCTTTATATTCCATAGTTGATACAACATACCCTAGTCCAAAACACGGTCTTGGGTAAGTCTGGGCACAACCTTTGAGGCAGTACCACTCAAATCTAAAGCTACAGGACAACCTTCTAGCTTGGGACGTATTTCTTCATCATTGTGCCATACCAATTATTTTATGGCAAACTATACAATTATATTGCTTGTTTGTGGTGGGCGTATGCTTCATTATGGGGCCTGCCATTTCTTGTGGAGATATTGAGTCACATTGAAAGCTTGCACAACGATTAAAGGAGGAAAATACTACTGGGTGAGTTCATTGTGTTGGTTGTTGGCTGTACCACATTCCTGTTCAGTTCGTGTGACCAAGTGGGGAGGATCTCTTCCATGCAAAGGTTTTGTTCCAGTTGCTAATTTATGGTGATGTTTCCAAGTTAGATGTGAAATATTTCCATAAATTTGTGTGTAAAATCACTACTGTTATAATAGCTGAAAAAAAACATTCTACAACACTCATATAACCTGGCACTTAGTTGGAAATTTGATCACCGTTATCTTATAATTTATGGACTTTTTTTTAGTCTTGAATGTAAACAATTGGTTATGTATGAGCACCATCATTGACAATTATTATATTAAGACAATAAGACGAGATGTTAAAACCTAAATGTTGGGCACAATTCCCCCTATAGTGTGGCGCTTTACCCCTTGTATGGTGGTGTATTACATTATATTGATGCAGGCTCGGGTCTATTAGTGGGTCTATTAGTTGTTATTGTACACCTTTGTCTCCTACTTATAGGAAGGAGATATTTTCATTTAAGAATCATTGTATATGGTCTTCTATTGGGTACACAATACATTGTGTAAGGAGGTTCCTCCCTTGAAGAGGATTGTTATTTATCTCTGTTCTTCATTATTAAGGCGCGGATTACTCTCTTTTGGTCTTTTTCTTCTATTTTTACGCTATTTTTGGGAGTGGTTGCATAACATTTGGTATCAGAGCTCTTTCCTCGGGACTGGCTTCTTCAAAACGAGTCATATTGGAATTTTTACTACAATTCTTTTTCTACAAGGCTTCGTGGATCGAGGTTAAAACCGCACTTCCAAAACATGCCGAACTATCTCCATTTCAAAATTTAGATTTCGAACCATTACAGTTTAGGAGATATTTGTAGAGGAATCTAGGGTTTTTTACTAGTCCAAAACCTAGTCTAAAACATGTGTTATGGGGAAAAAATGTCATATCCGAGGAATTTGAGATCCAAATTGAGTGAGACCTTTTGCATCAGAAAGATGACGCACTAGGGCATCTGTTGTAGGGTTTTCAGCTACAAACATGAAATATTGGACACGTGGCATACCCTAAAAGTTTGATCTTCTGGATTGGCCAAAAATAAGTAGTGTTAGGATGTTTACCATAACGTTTTTTTTGGCACATCCAAATTAGGTCAGACTTGCGGCATTGGAAATAGGACACACCAGACAACATTGGGATGAAGTTTTAGACATATAGGTGGCCAAACTTTCAATTTGATAACAGTTACAAGTCGGCCTTAAAACAGTTTTCTATTCAAGGTTGAAACAAGTGTTTTGGGGAACATGTCATATCTAGGGCATTCGAGATCCAAATTGAGTGAGACCTCTTGCATAAGAAAGAAGACGGACCAAGGTATTTGTGGTAGTGATTTTAGACTCAGGTTCAAAATATTGGACACATGGAAAACCATACAAATTAGCTCTTCAGGATAGGCCAAAAATAAAAAGCGTTGGGAGATTTGTAATAACTTTTTACTGGAGAATCCAAATTAGGTCAGACCCGTAGGAACAAAAAGATGACACATCAGGGTCCCACAAGCCAAAGTTTTAGACCCAGAAGACCCGAAATTCCAATTTTACCTTAGTCCAAGTTGGCCATAAAACAACCTTCCAATCAAGGTTTGAAGAAGGAAAATCTATAGTTCAAGCAATGGTAGATCGCATAGAGCATCGACAAGCAGTCTCCTAATACTAAAAATGTCCAAAAACAAGATGAAACAAGAGGTAGATCAACATCAAAGTCAAAGAAGTTTTGAAGAAGGAAAAATCATATGGGAACTTGAACAAATCATTGAAATAAGGACCAAACAACTACAAAATCAAGCTATTATTGAGTACCTCATCAAGTGGAAGAACTTACTAGCTGCGGATTCAACATGGGAAGAAGATGCCTTCATACAGATGCGTCGACAACTATCGAAGCGTTAAGGACAACGCTTGTTTGAAGGGGAGCGACATGTTAAGACCTAAATGTTGGGCACAACCCCCTATAGTGTGGCACTTTACCCCCTATATGGTGGTATATTACATATTATTGTAGGCTCGGGTTTATTAGTGGGTCTATTAGTTGTTATTGTACACCTTCGCTCCTATATATAGGAAGGGGATTTTTCATTTGAGAATCATTGTATATGGTCTTGTCTTGGGTACACAATACATTATGTAAGGAGGTTCCTCCCTCGAAGAGGATTGTTATTTATCTCTGTTCTTCATTAGGCGTGGATTACTCTCTTTTGGTCTATTTCTTCTATTTTTATGCTATTTTTGGGACTTGGTTGCATAACACGAGATTTGGATTTTAAACTCAAACAAGTACATGCCCAACCAAGAAATCAACCCACATTAGACTCCGACAATTGGTGACGAGGTGTTTATTAAAATTCCACAACCGAAATCCATCATCAGTTAGCTCCACAACCAGCTATAACTACTTAGGGGACATTATAGTGGCATTAAAGCATTGTCATCAAAGTGTTCGATAAAAGTATTAAACCAACTTACACTAGCAGACAACATAAAAATTCATCTAATCTAGTTGGGGGCATTGCAATTTTTCTTAGAAGGTTTAATGGGCTAACAGGTAGCCCATGTGGGTCATTGAGAGGCCCACCTCTTCCTTATTGTAATGGTTATCCTTTCCACTATTAGTTAGTTAGAGTAGTTAGTATGTATTATTAAAGAGTTGAATTTGTTAGCTCCCTTGACATAGTCCTATGTGGACCTGCTTGTAAACCTATAAAAGGTTGTCAAGCCTTCATCTAATGACAAGTGACTCTTTACCTATTTTATAATTCTTGTGTATTTGATTGAGTTTATTGTTCTCAATTCATCCTCTGAGTGTTAGTTGGGAGGTGAGGATCTTTGACCCTCACCTTTGATCCCTATTACGGATCAAATGGTATCAGAGCATGTTCTCTCTTGACACTAGATCCAAATTTTTTTCTACCCAGTCTTCAGTATTCCATCTATTTCCTCTTTGCTTTAGCTCTCACCCAACTGTAGCGTAGCTGTAACAACTTGCATACTGTCTCCTTTAAGAAATCTGGTAGTCCTTCCACTAGTCATGTACTCTCATGCGCACACCTTCGCCTCTCTTCAAATCTTCTCTCGAAACCCTAGCCGCCATTCCTCACACATCTGCATTCTTCATTCCACACTTTGTTCTCTCTACTCAAGCTAAAGCTCTCTCTCTGTCCTCCACCGCTTTTTTATTTTTATTTTCTGGCTCCATCTCTATCTCACTGATTTAGTAAGCCGTCATTTGATGAAAACAATAGCTCTCTCTCATGGATTTTATGATCATAGCCACCCTCTTTTTATTTTTACCTCTTCTCCCACTGTAGTTGTCGCCTATCAGCTCAGCCACACCTACAAATCCCCTCTGTTGCATACTTGAATCTTGTCGGCCATGCCTCAATCGACGACCTTGTACCTCTCTGTTCTACTTCTCTACCAACTCCATTCTGCTGGCCACATCCAACTTCACCTAAGATTAAAGTCGTTGCTCCCTCTTGTTGACTTCTGCCATTGGCTGCCTCCATCTATTTCCCTTCACCACGGTTTTTAACCACCCCTTCTCATTAAGCCAACCTCTCTTGCTCGTGTTTCCTTACCATTCTTTTTTCGTACCTACCCACCTTTGCTCATCTCATCGTCGTTGTGCACATTGGCCTATGCCTCTCCTTTTTTCTCAATAGTGGAGTTACCCTCTCATCACCCTAGCGGCCTTTTTCCTTTTTTTCCCTCACGCCCAGCTCGTTTTGATGTCATCCATTCTCATAGCTTCCCATTGCTCTATCGTTTTCTGTAGTTAATCAAGCACCCATTCAAGTTGTGAAGCATGGTGATCTATTGTTTCAGTAACCCATCCATTCCTCAATTAACCATTAGATCCCATTGCGCTATATCTGCAAGCATGCTATTGTTCCTCTTGATCACATCATTACCTTTTTTAGGGTTTTGTTCCCTAGCTATTGTCTTGACGCTTCCAACCTTCAACAACTCTTCCTTTCTTTGTTGCAACCCCCTAATCCTTAGTCTTTCGTTGTTTACGCTCCAGCTCCAGTCCATATCTAGCCATTGTTAAGACTGCATCTCTGCCTAGTTCGGATTCCTTCATTGGCTATCTTAGCCCCTCGATCTCAGTTTTTATCCTCATCGCTTTTCCTTCTCAATCGTAGTGTTTTTTCATTTGCAACCGCAGAGCCTTCTCTTCCAATCTTTGTAATTGCCACTTGTTTGGAAGTGAATAGCCACAACTTTCTTTTACATTATCTTCAGACTCAACTGATCTTATTCTTCAACCACTTTTCTAACTCAACCCTTTGAACACACGAGTTCTTTTTCAGTAGTAGTGGTGGTTTTAAGCTCTAGCAGTAGTTTTGTCATCACATGAGTCCTTTTTCGGTAGCATGGTTTTAAGCTCCAACAGTAGTTTTGTCATCACATGAGTCCTTTTTCGGTAGCATGGTTTTAAGCTCCAACAGTAGTTTTGTCATCTTAGCCCAGCCGCCATTTTTAGGGGACCCTCACGGTTCTCTCCAGCAACACACACAGTGCCTTGTTTGCATAGATCTAGCCATCATTTTGAGGTTGCTTGGCTCGTCTTAGGGGTGCACCACACGAGGATCATTCTTCTTAACATGGTCACATAGATGCATCAATCATGTAGCTATGGCATTCAATTCGGCTTTGCACCCCACCTAGACTACATTGGCCTAGTAGTGTCTGGTCCGGCTCCTCGCCCCCCTCGTTTCACCAATGCATCTTCCATATACAACAACATGCTCAGTGTTGAAAATGAGATTTTTAGTGTTAAAATTCCATTTTTTTTATTGTAGAAATGGAATCAGAACCCTCGATTACCCTAGGGGCACCCAGATTATGCAATTTCAATCACTGAAAACTACCCTTTGAACAATTTCCGCTAGATTTTGGCCAGAAAACTCACCGGATTTTAGTTGCAAATGGTCTGGAGTTTAGCTTACTGCCTCAGTCATCTTTGGAGACGTGGTTTCAGTTGAGCAGTCCTTTCCACTATGGTTTCAGTGCTCTCACACTTAAACTAGGAGGAGTAAAGCAAGGATGCTTTTTGGTCTAAACTAGGAGGAATTGGGCTATAAAGAGAGGCCCCCCTCTCATTTAATGTACCGGACTTGTGTTCACACCTATTAGCTAGTTTTGTAGTTAGTTATATTATTAAATAATGGCTAGTGTGTCAACCTCTTTGACTATGTCCAGATGTGGGCCTATTGTAATTCTATATAATGGCATTCAAACTCCTAATGAAGATCACTAGTATTTTACCTTCCATCTTGTGTGTTCTATTATGAGATGGTCTAGCTTTGAGTTTATTTAGTATTTTGGTTTGAGAGGTGAGGCTTAAAGAACTTCTTTGAGCCTCACCTCCCCCTATTACAGATCAAATAATTGGGCTATAATGAGAGGTCACACTGTCATTTAATGTGTCGGGCTTGTGCTCACACTCATTAGCTAGTTTAGTAGTTAGTTATATTATCAACTAATGGTTAGTTTATCAGCTTCTTTGACTATGTCTAGATGTGGGCCTATTGTAATTCTATATAAAGGCAATCAACCTCCTAGCAAAGATCACTCGTATTCTGCCTTCCATCTTGTGTGTTCTATTATGAGATTGTTTATCTTTGAGCTTATTAGTATTATGGTTTGAGAGGTTAGGCTCAAAGAACTTCTTTGAGCCTCACCTCCCCCTATTATAGATCAAATGGTATCAAAGCAGTTTGCTCCTAACACTTATCTAATTTTTTCTTTTTGCCCATGCAGCTCTTGTTTTCCTTCTCAGTTTTCTCTTTGGTCATTTTTTTATACCCTAGTCGTTGTTTCTACCATCGTTGCCCTCTAGATCGGCCAACCTAGCTCTAAGTTGATTTCCTCTCTCTTTCTCAAGACTGTGGCCATTCCCTTAGCTTCCTTCCTGCTTAATACCTTTATGCTCTCTCTTGTGTGCTTTGCGGTATTTTACTTTTCTCATATCGTTATCTCCTCGCCCTCTCGTAGCACCTGTAGCCCTAGCTGTTGTTTGCACCAGTTGCCTTCTATCTAGCCTCGGCCCCCACAACCATCAACTCGGCCTTTCAGAGTTGTTTTAACAGACTCTCTTTTTGTGGCCTTATCCTCCCATTCAGTTTTTCAACCATCGGTCTCTGTCCTTATTGTTGCTACATCCTCATCCTTCTATGAGCACGTCGCCCATTGTAGCATGCGTGTGCTTATGGAGGGTAGTGTAGAAAGTTGAGGAAGTTTAAGTGAAGATGTAGGTTGTGGCAGTCTGCCTACTTGCTGTACTGGGCGATAACATCAACCCTAGTTCAATCTAAAAATGCAGTCTCTTTTGGACTGTTGAAAACTTGGAGGAATTGTGATCGATGCAGATTGTACATAAATTGAGGATAAAAAGAAAAGTTAGAGGACAAGTGACAGGATGTTAGATCTTTCTTTTATATAGTCACCACCAATTTCGCTGCAAAATGAATGAATTCTATTTAGTCATTTCAGAATCTCGTGGATATACACAACTCCTCTCTGCTGCTCTTCTCCATGTTGTGGTTGGCCTACTCTCCTAGACCCCTTCAACAACACACTCCAGATCATGCTCTCAGTACCAAGCAATGATATAAAACCCTAACGCATGTGTTCACGCTCCTTGTTTTCTCATATGATTTTTCTTTTTCTCTTTAGAAACCCTACCCAACAATATGCATACTTTCTTCTTGTTGGTTGCATCCACAAACCAGGCATTGTCTCCACAAAACCAGATCTTCTTGGTGTGTCCTCTCATGTGGGTGGGCTGGGTACAACTTCAAAAGTTGTGGCTCACTCACATTGCCCTAACCCCATAACCTCCACCACTCAACTTTGCCCAGTCTTCTTCTCTTAGACTCATGGACCAGTCATGACACAGAGATTGTTGGTCCTTGACAAGTACATAATAGTTCCATCATGCTTAGATCAATAGAATATTTTTCATACATGCATCTTTATTTGCTCTCAAGCATAGTCCATGGATCAATTCAGGCTTTTGGTTTTCTTCCTTAGTAGTTCAGCTACACACATTGCAAAGTCAAAGTTTCATTAATCAGATCAAGCAACAAGCAACAGTCAGAGTTATTGTATTTCGGATATGTGCTCGGTTCTCAACAACCTCCATCTTCCTTCCAGAGATGCTCTATGGGTGGCTCCACCTTCCATCTCTCTTTTAAGGAGCGTTCAGATCGAGTTCTTTTTGAAGATATACCCTCCCACCCCGATCTACGTAGGTACCTACCTCAGCTTCAACATAACTACAGTGTTTGGATCGGGTTCCTTTGGAAACTTGTCCTCCCACCCTAGTTAATGTAGGCACTTGCTCAATTCATCATTGTTTGGCAACAACATTTGGATCGGGTTCCTTTGGAAACGTGCCCTCCCACCCCGCGTTATTTAGGTTCTTGCCCCATCCAACATTTTTCGGCAACAACATTGGGATCGAGTTCCTTTGGAGACATGCCCTCCCACCCTCAGTTTATGTAGGCACCTCTACTACCATTAACAATTTATTTGATTTGGATCTTCAGTTTTCGAGGTGTGCTTGGGGTGGCGCCACCCTCCATCTCCATCTATCTCGTAGTGTGCTTAGGTTTGATTCAAACCTCCACTACCTCGCAGTAATTGTGCTTTGCCCTTTCCACTTAGCTTTTAGACTTAAACCGGGAGGAGAAAAGCAGGGACACTTTTTGGCTTAAATTGGAAGGAATTGGGATAATGGGTAGCCCATGTGGGTCATGGAGAGGCCCACCTTTTCCTTAATGTAATGGTTATCCTTTCCACTACTAGTTAGATAGAGTAGTTAGTATTTATAATTAAATAAAGAGTTGAGTTAGTTAGCTCCCTTGACATGGTCCTATGTGGACCCATTTGTAAACCTATAAAAGGCTATCAAGCCTTCATTTAATGACAAGTGAGTCTTTACCTATTTTTTTAATTCTTTTGTAGTTGAATCTAAGTTTATTGTTTTGAATTCATCCTTTGAGTGTTAGTTGAGAGGTCATGCTCTCTAAGCCTCACCTTTGATCCCTACTATTACGGATCATTCAAGACCCCTGTGTTGTTGTAATGTGTTTGGCCTGTCCTATAACCTTGTTCACCTAATCCACTTTACCTATATTCTTACGCACAAGGTCTAGGCATTGTGCAACACATGTGGTCCAAAACATGGTTGGATTTTTATCTTGCAAAATCTTACCATCAACACGACTGGATGCATCTACTAGTCTTAGAGACATAGTACCTTGTGGGCAAGAAACAAGGAAATAAATTAGTTTATGAACAAGAGAGTCAATCTTGTTTTCCTAGTGGTCCTTCATATTTGATTATGATGGTTCCATTTCATCATTATGTATTTTTATTAGTTTCCATGCATTTGATTTGTTCTTGCACTTATACCATATAGTTTTTGATGGAAGGAGTGTCAGATGGAACTGAAACCTCGCTGATATGCGATTCTGCCCCCGACAGAGAGAATGGCCGGAGCATGCATGAATTTGGACCCCTCTGACCTAGCTAGCGAATT